>JAVJIF010002114.1:32500-210995 GCA_038442645.1 Agave tequilana | reverse complement strand
TTCTATTTCAGGAAAAGGAAAACTAGCCAAACTATCAATATCATTTGGAGTTTGGGTAAGTTCACATGGTTGTGCTGAAATGAAATCTTGATTTCCAAAAATACATGACTCTTCTGCTCTAACAGAATGGTAAGTGACATCAGGACGGTGGGAACGTAGAGATTAGACCATCATATCTATGTCACGATTTCTAGCATTGAGCATGAGTCATGGCTTCTAGCATCTTTTCATAATTGATGGGTTCATTGTCTTGTTGAAAAGATGAAGAGTTGTTTGGAAGTGATAATGAAATTGTGAGTCCATCAGATTTTGTGATTGTTGTTTGGACTCACGCATACTCCGTTCCAAAAGATTGGTTCTATTTTGGACTGGTGGAACTGAGTATGGACTCTTGAAAATATTGTGGACTAGGGGAGAAGGAGGACAAGTTGGTTGATAATTATGCTGCGGGGAGGTGAAATCCCCACTGACTTGGTGAAGAGTTGAAATCATTATGGAAAATATAGTTATTAGATGGGGGGTATGGTCATATTGATTCAGATAAGACCAATCTGGCACACTAGGTTGGTCAAAGTTATGATATGCCGGGTTGGTAATATCCGAAAATGAAGTCGGTGTGTATATGGATATTATTGTAGTTGAAAAAATTATTATTATAGTCCTTATCACACAATAGAATAAAATAAAGAAAAAACAAACAAATAAACAAACAAAAAAGAAAAAAAATTCTAGCCTAAGTTAGGGTAGACTTAGGACCTAGACGACTCCTAACTGGTTAGACTGTCCACAGAGGTTTAATGTAGACTTTAACCACAAGCTAATCAGCCAGGTCAGGGCAAGGGGTGGGAGGTTTTTCGTCAAAGACGTTTCTTAATTAAATAACCACCAACCTTCGGGCTTTCGGCCCTCAATCCCTTCCTAGACACTGATTTTGCAAGAGTTAGATTCCAACATTTTTCCCCCTTAGGATAATCTCCTAATTGAGTCTGAGATGTCCCTAGGGCCAACGTCTCCTCATTTTAAGTTAGGTTTGGGTTAGTGAGTGCTTGGATTCTGATTTTGGGCTAAGGAAGGGTGATTAAATCCCCACCTATCTTGTTATTGGGTGGTGCCCTTAAGATCAGTTTTGTGCAAGTGTACAAGATAAATAGGATGCACTCTAGCGATATAAATCAACCAAGAGATAGTCCTATTCTAGATGCAATGCAAACATACCTTGCTCCAGCACTCTTCAACAGTAAAAGTAAATGAATTGAAAAGACACGTGCCTAGAAATGCAAATGTCTAATCAATTTTTAACTTTGCAAAAAAAAATTTTTACTGTTGATTATTAGCAGATATATAAGGTGAAGCATACAAGAATTTAAGTATTACAGCAGATGTATTTTGCAGAGTAAGCAACCCTGCAGAAATCTGGTCAGTAGTTAACTCCTCCTTGCCGCAAATCTGCGGCTTTTGCCGTGGAATTGCGGCAATTCAGAGGACTTCTGGTTTCTGCTTTCAAGAGCGAAGCCCAGAGCCATATATGCCACTGCAATGCAAATTTTCTTGTTTCTTCACCTGTAACCTGCAACAGAGAAGAAAATCATTTAGTTCTCAAAAATTTGCAATAAAAATTTAGATTTCAATAAAAACCGTTTTACCTCCCCGACAACGGCGCCAAAATTTGATTGATGCTAAACCTGCACAAAAAATACGAGATTATAGAACTTAAGAAAGGAAATGTGCAAGTGCTCAATACTTCCGCTATAGCAAGTGGCTAATGCGGGTCGTGATCCACAAGGAGGGTTTGCGATGGAAGCGTTACAGTTCTTTATTGAAATCTTTTAGAAAATAAACGAAGGTTCTTCTCTGTTTTATGTTATGAAAAAAGAAAAAAATTATGTTAAAATTAGAGAGAAACTGAAAGATGAAGAAGGTGAAAAAAATCAGAACATAATGAAGCGAATATGTACAAATGAAGTGGAGAAAAAAAAGAGTGATTTTGAAGAGATGGTGATTTAATTTACAAAAATGAAAGAAAGAAATAAAAGAGTTACTTACCTTCTTTTCACCAAAAGCTTACCTTGAGTTTTTAGCTTCGATGTTACCTTGAATTGGAGGCAAGCAGCGCATAGCCCATAAGAGTCGAATGTTGGTCTCTTCCACATTACATCATCAAGATACGCAAGCATGAAATGATACAGAGAGACTCACAATTCCATCATCATGAGCTATCGGTGGCACTCGCAAAGGCAAGGCTCTTTCGATGCTTTTAGACTCACTTGGAAGACAGTTGTCAAAAAGAAAGGTAAAATAGAAAGAAGAATAAGAGACTAAAAAGTACATACACAAAAAGAACATCGATTTGATTTCATACAATCAAAGAAAAGAAATAAGTCTTACACGGTGTCACTCCAGCTCTAGCTTCAGTCTTGTTCTTCGATGAAAGTCGATCTCCTTGAATTACATAAATGAAAATTAAAATTACATGAAAAGAAAGACTAAAACCTAAACTAAGAAATGAAAACTAGGCTAAATCCTATCTCTGCATTCGCCTCCCTTTTACCTTTGAGTGCAGGTATTTATAGGAGAAATGGAGAGGGTAGAGGTGGATATTCAGTTCTGATCTGCAGTTTGTTGGCGTGTTGATTGCTGAATATCACTTAACAACTAACAGAATTAGAAATAATGATCAACATAAGAGTTGTAGCTCTGTCAGTCTTTTTCTGGATCATCTTGAATCATCAGAATTGAGATTCTGTAGCAAAGGTATGATTCGAATACTAAATGTATCCAGTCAGAATCTGAATCAAACTTGCTGATCTTTACTTCAACTGATCGATTCTGAGAGGATTCTTCTCAACCAGTTTTCAACTTCTTGATTTTGCTCTGATTTACTGAGTGTGAATTAATTCTGATTTAATTCAGAATTTTGGTGGGCTTTGGGCTCATTTCTCTTCATCTCCTTAAAGAATGGGCCTGCAAATAATTAAGCAATTAATTAGGACAATACAGGCTTTTATTCTAAAATAAGTATGGAAATATGATATTAAATATGCAACATTAGCGACCAATCAATAGACGAGTTGGGCTGTGGATCCTGACAATAAAGAATATGGTTGTAATCAGTGGCAGATTAGTGGAATACCATGTGTACATGCAATAGCAGCTATATATGGCCATAGAAACAATATTGAAGACTATGTAAACCCCAAATTCTACAAGGATTCCTATTTGAAATAACTCTATGATATACCCAAATTTCAAATTTCAGGCAATGGTCAGACATTGAAGAGTCAAAGAAAGTATTGCCACCACCCTACAGGAACCAACCAGGTAGGTTCTAGAAAGCAAGAAGAAAAGGGTTGATGAAATGGAAGAAAAAAAGGGTGGGGGTCATTTAGAAGTACAGGAAATTGAGATGTGGTAGATGCAAAATTTGGGAGATGATGGGGGCACATCAACAACTCCAATGTGAAGGATTCTCATGCCAAAAAAGGTAAAAAAAAAAAAAAGGGAAACGTAATGGTGTTGATGGAGACATAGCTGCAAAGGAGGCCCTTGCCACGAAACCTAAAAGAGGGGCTAAGAATTTACTACTTCAAGAGAGAGGGGTGACAATTTTGAGAGTCCAAGAGGAAGGGGTGACATCACTTGGAGAGGTGGGAGTGCTCCTATAGGTGGTATAAAAAGTGAGAGAAAAAAGACAAGGACCATCTTAGAGATCACAAATGCAATAGTTGGTAGGGGCATAAGAAACAACAATATTGATGAAGGGAAGAAGCATAGGGAAAGTTGGATTCTTCTTAAGTTATGGCAGGGAGTTGCGAAGATCTCTAGTTATTATCCCAGTAATGAGTGGCAGAGCTGGTAAAATGTCAATGACAAGGAAGATTCATCCAATATTGAGTCTCCTTTCCTTTGAATTATAGTTATCAGATTTTTTTTTTTTTTTTTTTTAATACATGAGGCTGTGTGAGATGAAGTTAAACACTAAATATTGATAATAGTGGCATAAAAATAAAACGAAATGTTCTTTAATTTTATTCAGCAATAATGCTAGCTTGACAACTCCTAGCACACTACCAATATAAGAGTATTAGTAACACAATTTTACATGTGTTATCATAACATCTCAATGCAGTCTTTTTTATATGTTATGCAGAAGCAAAGCAAAGGAGAAGAAGAGGTGTAAATGGAAAGTGGGAGCTATGGTTGTGTTTTGGAATAACTGGTTTGGGATGAGGATTTTGTTTCAATTTTGGTATATTACTTGTGGTGAACTTGTATGTACTGGTAATTTTTGTTTTGGGATATGGATGGTTGATGTAAAAGTTGATGTAAATAGGTGAAATCTTGGAAACAGTTGGATGTAAAAGTTTTTTTGGAAATTACATGTGAACTTGTATGTCACTAGTAATTTTTTGTCAAAGAATATGGATGGGTGATGTGAAAGTTTGTCGTAAACAACTATCTTGTAAAAGCTTGATGTAAACAGCTATCTTGTAAAGCTTGATGTATTGAGTTGTGAATCTAGAAGTGGATAAATGTAAAGATTTGCATTCTGATGAGAACAACAAGGATTTTATTGCTTCAGTTTTAATAGTACAGGGGTGTGAGTCTGCTTCAATCTTAATAGTACAGGGGTCATTATGCTTCAATTTCAATTGCATATGGGATCATTTTGCTTCTTTTCAATTGCGTAGGGGATTTGTGCTTTAGTTTTATAAGTATAGGGAGTCTATCTGCTACAACTGTTGGAGCATAACCTCTGATGTATATGTAAAGAGTTAATGTCTCAGAAACTCTTGTGATACATAATTTGATGCAAGCCATAACTAGGGAGATTGATAAGTAGGACATCCTTGAGCATCACTTAGGCATCAATACAAACCACAGGGCCGTTGAGCATCAAATACAATCCATCTCAAGCACGAAGTTTCCTTTTTAAGAATAACATGTTGTTTACCTCTATATAAGATTCCTTCAAATACTATTCAAATTAAAACTTATTACAAACACTAATTTCTTTAAGTTAAATACACTTCGAAATGATAACAAGAGCAAATGCCAAAAAAAAAAAAAAAAATCAATGGACAATTTCAAAAAACAAATTCTTCTCTAGCATCATTAGTTTTCTCTCTTTCAGCTGACTCTCCTCGATTTTAATCTCAAATCTTTATATTTGGGATTACTAGAAATTTAGTGAGGGCCTCCAATTCATTCTTCCTTGCTCTTAATCTCCTCACCTCATCTACAAGTAAGAGTGTTCTTATCAAGCAACAAATTCACAATATCTCTAGCTTCACAGGCAATTCCCCATCAATCCACCCTAATAATCACATTTGTTCAAGTGACAATTGAAGAAGCGTCTTCCTGGATTTTCGTACGCACTGTGGAGAGAATGATGGAATTGATTGTTCCAAATTTGCACAAGATGGTTTCTGTTTGAAGATGCCATGGATCTTGATTCTCGAGAAGTGGATGCCATAGATTCTAGAGAAGGGACAGAGGGGGATAAAGGGAAATTGTTAAGAAGTATGAGAGGAGAGTGTAGGCTAAGATCGGGGCTATTTTTTCTCTCTGCTAAGCCGGGGGAGAGAGAGCAGCTCAGTGAAAAATGCAAGACAGGGAAAACCCAACTAGGATTCACCACAGCTGATGGGTTCAGTTGAAGGAGCAAGACAAGGAACACCCGACTAGGGTTCTCCACCGCAATTGGTTCAGTTGAAGAGGAGGGAGAGGAGGTTCAGATAATATAAATGACTAATAATTGATGAAGGGTAGTTACGAGATTAATCTTTTGGAAAACACGTGCACGAGCACTAACAGGTTTTTTTTTGACTCAAGTCTAACACCGTTTAGGAGCCGGGGGTCTGTCTGCTAATATCCAAGTTGAGGGGTTATTAGTATTCCGGTATCTTTAATACATGGGGTGTATTTGAAATTAACCCTAATTTTTTTATTTTTTTCTGTTTTTTTTCTGATTAATATTTACTATCCATTACTTCAGAAATTTTATGCATTGATTCTTTCCTCTTATTTTATTTTTATAATAAACACTATTTAAAACAAAATCTACTTTAACATTTTACTGAAAATAAATAAATATTTCTACTATTTTGTTACTTTTATGAATAGATCTATATTATGTTGTTTTACTTAAATTATTAGAAAATGTATATTCATAAATTAAGAATAATTCTAATTTAAAAAATTTCTCGTGCCCTGGCACGTGAACTTTTCTAGTTATGCATAAAATAAAAAATAAAAAAGATGGTTGTTTGTCTACATCTTCCTCCGCTTCATATTCTTCACAATCCTTTTCACCAAAAGATCACACCACCGTCGAGAATGAATAGTCGCTAAAAACAGAGATGACAACAGAAAAGTTGTGTAACAATATCACAACAGAAACAGAGATGGGCATTGGTCCTCAAATCCGCCTGAAGTTTTAGAAGCTTTTGGCCAACACTTTGAAAAACACTGGATCTATTTGAAATGGCAAAGTCAGTATTTGCCAGCTCTTTATTCTAAGAATGGATTATGTCAGGGAAACCCATTATCACCAATCCTTTTCATTCATGCCACAGATGCTCTCATGAGTCTTATGATGTCAACTGCTTAGTGGTCACATTAAGGGTTTTTAGACCACTAGGACTGTCAAATCAGTCACTCATAATACATTATTTGCTGATAAACAACCGCCTTTGGGGCGCACGACCTAGAAGGCATCGGAATTGACATGTTTGCCTTCCAGCGAGAAGATTTAGATTATGAAAATTAAAAAATTAGATGAGTCCTTCTCTGTACTCTTATCTCTTATTTATAAGCAAATATAATTACAACTCATTATACAAGCAGGACTCTTAGGATTCCTAATTAGGTAACTACTATATGACTCCTAATTAGGCAACTACAATATAAATACAAGAAAGTGTAATTTTACTCATATCCCTTTCCTTCTCCTAATACAACTCATATACCACTCCTTATACAATTGTATTTCCTAACACTCCCCCTCAAATTGGAGCATATACATCATACATGCACAGTTTGTCATAAATAAATCAACTTGTGCCTTCTCAAGAGACATTGTGAGTAGCTCTGTCAACTAATAATCGAATGAAATATGTCGAACTTGAATAATCTTCTATCTTCTTGTATATATCAAATAACAATTCACTTCAATGTGTTTTGTGCGCTCGTGAAATACTAAAATTTTACCTATGTGAACAGCAGCTTGATTATCACAGTATAACCTCATAGGACACTCTGGAGTAAAATCAAACTCAGTCAACAGGTCTCTAATCCAAACCAATTCACAAGTTACATTCGTCGTCACAAGATACTCTGACTCCACACTAGGTCGTGACTATTGTAACGAAATTGATATACTCTGATACCAATTATTGCGTGCATAACCTAAAATACTATACTTACTATGATACAAATAGTTGGAAGATACGGAGATCCCCACCGACGACCTCAAGCACGCCATGAGATCTATTACTTCGAGCATACAAGATGAATATTAAAAAATATAAGAAGAACACACAATTTAGCGTGGTTCGATCCAAACTTGGCCTACGTCCACTGGGAGAGAACTTGAGAGAGTTTTATTAATAAACTTGATACAAAGAGATCTAACCTTCCTCTTGATGACATAAGAGTATTCACTTTTCCCATGAATCTACGCCTAAATTACAAGAGTATACATTCTCTCTATGCACCTTCACCTTGCTCCTCTTTTTTGACTTTTCAGGGTCTTTTTGGCTTTTTAGAGCCTTACATTGTTGTTCACCAACAACTTTAATCTGCTTTTTTGCTCTCCTAAATCCTAAGTTACAACCCTTTATTTATAGAATTTTACAATATAACTCCTATTTGGACTATGAGATGATCCTGGCCATTGGACGCTTGAAGAATCTTGATCAATCCGATTAAGAGTTGATCTCCTTGATTTAGAAGGATTCTAAACCCTTTAATCTTTAGAAACAAATCTTCATTGAATAGGAATTGAATTCTATTCATACTTCTCCTGAAAAGGAAACTCGCAATCGCCTGAAAAGAAAAACTGCTTCACCTTGATTTGCTTCTTTTACTTCAAACCATCTTCTCCACTCAATTAGTTCTTGGACCATCATATCCTCTTGAAAAAAGGCAAAATCCTAACAATCTCCACTTTGACTTGCTTTTCAAGCCTTTAGCAAAACAACTTGAGATTTTGGATTACTATCTTAATTCTTTCCTTGGTTGTAACCATATCACGAAGCCTTTAATCATGCCCCCTCTCCCTAGGACTTTTGGCGGATTCATATCATGCCTTGGGCTATCTCGAGCCTTACCCAAATGCACCCTTTTTTAGTCGTCCTGCAATACTCAGACCCGTTGCAATTTTTCTTGAAGCTCCCCCTCAAAGTGAGCTCCATCAAACTTTTTATTGAAACTTCTTGACCTAATTTTTTTCTTTAGCTTGCATTGTATCACCACCGGTATCAGCAAATTTTGATTTGTGATGCCTTCCGGGCCATGGGGTCCTGCCGGTCTTGAGGCAATCTGCCTCTAATTCTGTCATGGTCTTACCAACTTTACATGAACATTGTCAAGGACTTGTTGTGTCATAGTATTTCACCGATCAATTGATAATGGTCAACCTTCCATCGATGTTTTAACCTTGAGACTTGTCATCTTCACATAACTGTCATGGTCTTACCGGGCCTTCCCGCCTCACACTGTTATGGTCTTCCTTTCATCAATCAGGTATGTCATCCGCCACTGCATTGATGTTTGCCAAATTTATTATCCTACTATTAATGATCTTCAAACCGATAGATTCACCAATGCCTGCAATAATCTCACCGTGTCACGACTAGTCCGTTGTAACTTTAACTGTGATCTTCGTCGATTCCTTTAAACAATCTATACAGAACCTGCATCAAATATTGAAATCTCCTAGATCTGCACCCACCATTGCATCCAGAATATTGAAAAACATAGGGTTCGATACCTTGATCATCTTAATCCGGCTATGATTGCACGATCTACCTTCCGATCAATCTCTTCCATAGATCGTCTTCATCACCCACCGCTGTTTTTCCTTTGACTTGTTGTCACAGCGAGCCTCCATGAGTTGCCTTGTATGATGCCTCCGTGAGCTTATCGAGCCTGTTTTGTCATTCAACATTGGCGATGATCCGATCATCCTCTTCGCGTCTACCATGTTCAAATTTGAGCATCATTGGGCCTTGACGACTCCACCTTGATCAATATACTCCAAAAGTCATCGATATTTACTTTAGAACAAATCTGAACTTTCTTGTTATCTTTTTCATCTTGATGCCTCCACCGAACTCCATCGACTTGACATCTTCTTCTTCACATAGATCACTCGAGTCTTGAACGAACACCATCAGCGCTGATACCACTTGTTGTAACAAATTAATATACTCCAATACCAATTGTTGCATGCATAACTCAGGATATCATATTAATATAGATACCAATAGTTGGGAGATACGGACATCCCCATCAACGACCTTAAGCACGCTATGAGATCGATTACCTCGAGCACACAAGATGAATATTAAAGATAAAAGAAGAAGACACACAATTTAACGTGGTTCGGCCCAAACTTGGCCTATGTCCATGAGGAGAGAACTTGAGAGAGCTTTATTAATAAACTTGATACAAAGAGATCTAATCTTCCTTTTGATGACAAGAGTTTTCACCTTCCCATTGAATCTACGTCTAGATTACAAGAGTATACATTCTCTCTATGCACCTTCACCTTGCTCCTCTCTTTCTTGGCTTTTTAGGGCCTTCTTGGCTTTTTAGTGCCTTACATTGTTGTTCACCACAACTTTAATCTGCTCCCCTGCTCCACCTAAATCTTCGGTTACAACCTTTTATTTATAGAATTTTATAATACAACTCTTATTTGGACTATGAGATGATCCTGGCCATTGATGCTTGAAGAATCTTGATCAATCTTATTAGGAGTTGATCTCCTTGATCTAGAAGGATTCTAGACCTTTAATCTTTAGAAACATATCTTCATTGAACAGGAATTGAATCTTATTCACACTCCTCCTGAAAGAAAACTCGCAATCACTTGAAAAGGAAACTACTTCACCTTGGTTTGCTTCTTCTGCTTCAAGTCATCTTCTCCAACTCAATTGTCTTTTATTGGACCATCGTCTCCTCCTTAAAAATAAGGCAAAATCCTAAGAGTGACACCACACTCTGCTTCTTACTTTTCTATGACACAAGATTTCCTTCAAGGAAAATGGATAAGCTTGTCGTAGTAGATTAACTATCAATGGGTGATCATGTCCAATTAGCATATGAGAAACCAGCAATTCTAGTGTGTTCACAATCCGAATATAGAAGTCCTTTGCCATGTGCCTTTTTAAGTACCTGAGAATCTGTGCTGCTGCATCCTAATGAGTGATTCTTGGTGTTGAAAGAAACTGACTCACAACAAATGCAATAGCAGGTCTAATTACAATTTTGTTTAGCTTACCCACTAATCTCAATATCTGTCAGGATCATCTAAGATCTCCCCTTGATCTGGTAGCAACTTGACACTAGCTTTTACGGTGCATCAGTAGCTCTGCACTCCAACATAACGGTCTCAAATAGCATATCAAGCGCAAACTATTTCTGAGAAAGAGTAATTTCCTTCCTGGATCTAGTTGTTTCAATGCCTAAAAAGTACCGCAAAGATCCAGCCTTTACTTGAAAATGCTTCTACAAGTACTATTTCAGATCTGCAATCCCCTATGCATCATAACCGGTGAAAATGATATCATCCATACATACAACAAGAAGTAACTTCTTCTTGATATTGTCATCAAAACACAAAGGAATCTTCTGAAAATGAGAAAGACCAAAATCCCGAGGGGCAAATCGTCCAAACCAAGCTCCTAGTGACTGCTCCGATCCATACAAAGACTTCTTCAGCTTGCACATCTTCCCTGACTTCCCTTAAGTAACAAAAACCTGGTGATTGCTCCATGTAAAGTTCTCGTCAAGAACACCATTAAGAAAAGCATTCTTAACATCTTACTGATGGAGGAACCAGTGATGAGCACCAGCCAAAGAAATAAGAATCTGCACAGATATCTTACAGCCGGCAAAAAAGAATCCTGAGAATCCATTTCACACTTGAGAACACCCTTTGGCAACCAAACGGGCCTTCAAATGAGCCAATGACCTATCGGGATTAAGCTTCACAGTGTATACCGACCGACATCCAACTTCTTCCTGGGAGGAAAAATAGCAAGATCTCAGGTGTCATTCTGTTTTAGAGCCAACATTTATTCCTTCATAGCATCTTTCCATCCTGGGATAAACAAGGCATCTGACACAGACTTGAGAACAAAAATATGAGTCCATAGAAAAAATAAAGAGTGAGACAAGTGTGAATAAGATACAAAGCAAGAAATAGCGTGAGATGTGTAAGTGTGTTTGCCCTTACGAAGCACAATGGAAAGATCATCGAGATGTGTCAGAATCAGAAGTACATTACTAGAGAGTAATGTAAATTTATTCTCATCAATTTATGATCGGAAAATCAGAATAGTAGAAGATATGGCATTAAAATGTCTTATGCCTTGAACAAAAGAAGTAAAACATTAGCTAATGTACCAGAGGAAAAAACATGTAGAACCAAGAGAGGACACAATATCTTTATCTCAGTCATATGATCAGAAGCTCCTCAATTTATAGTGTAAGTAAGAGAACTAGATAAAGTAAGAAAAACAGTAGATTACCTGTCCAGACCAAACTGGTTGTGAAAGAAGACAGAGTGGATGATGTCAGAAACTGTTGAAACATTTGATACAACTGCTCCTTCATCTGCTCCTTTATTAACTGCAGTGGGTAATTCCTAAGGAACTAATCCACGCACCAAAACAATAGAGTGGTATGATCAAATCATAGAAAAAGCCAACGCAAACACAATGAATTACATGGAAACCCGAATGGGGAAAACCCACAGGGAGAGAGAAAAAGGAGAATTTCACTATAATAATGGTGATTACAGTGAGGTTTTCAGGTGTGCTAGGGTTTCTAGATCCGAATCCCTTTCACGTTGGAAGGATTCTCTATTTATACAGGTTGTCTCTCTTTTGATAAGACTGCAGAGTTCATCGGTATTTGAACACTTAACCGCTCATCTAAGGGGCGGTTAAACTGAACATTCAAGTTTGAACTAATTGAATGAGAGTCCATATTTATTTGGTAGTATGAGTCTAATTGTAGATGTGGATGATCCATCCTGAACTGTAACTGTCAAACTCAAAATGGAGATTTGGCTTAGAGATAAGGATTCGCACAACTGATTTGATCTCCTCATCCTATCCACCCAAGCTGCTCGGGGTTTGAACCCATCGAGGACTCTCTTATCTGAAAACGGCCACGTGTCGCTCGCCTGTTTGGTGCTGGAATGACACGTGGCGTGATCTCGAGGAGGTCAAAAGTTGACCATTATAGATGCTCCCTCTGCTCCCTTCTCTCTGGAGGGGGTCAGGAACTCTCCCTTAGGGGCAATCAGTTCCCAGGAGCTCTGATAAATAGAGAGGTGCAAATAGAGAAGTGTATTTTGGACATGGACAAAAGTGTATTTTGGACATGGACTCAGGTTACCTACTGTCGCTTCGGGTTTTGTCTTGTAGCGGCGTGCTTGGCTCTACAGGCTGGCAGAGTCTCAAATGTGCATCATATACGCTGCAACGTCGATCAGGTTATCGTCACTTGTGTAGAATGCGGCATTCGAGGTGGGTATCGCATATCTGAAGCGACGATTTTGATCTAGTCCGTCGTAATACGTGTAAGGCTTTGATCGAGAACCGGTTCATTCCCCTAGTTTAAGAAGGAAAGCTCTGGGGCCTTGGGCATTTTTTTCAAATCTCAGCGTCTTATCTTCCTTCTTATTCTCAGATCTCAGTCGTTTTCTTATTTCTGTCACAATATGTAAGGCCCCACCCCATCGGGTACAGAGACGCTACTGCGACATACATACACAGAGTGAAAATACCCTTACATACATACGCTAAGCATATCAGTATGTAAGGAATCAGAGTACAAAAGCGTAGTGGTATTATACATCCAACATTACAGTCTAAGTACAGTTATCACAGAATGTGATCTAATATTACAGGAATATTACTTCACCATGGGATACAAAAGGTGATTGACAAGAGATATACACGGGCCAAAAGTGGTAGATGATCTCGAGTTAGAAGGAGGGATCTCAAGAGCTAGCTAAAAGCGATAGGTCAGGAGGATCTGCTATCAAGTCTCCACGCTCCCGCTAAGCCACTCTGATCAGCAACAGGAACTTCGCCAAGGTCCAAGCTCTGGAATATGGACATGCAGGTCCAGGGTTATCAGAAAAGTAACGCAACGAGTACGTAAAATGAGTGTCAAATAATGTGCACAGGCAAACACACGTGTACAGGAATATCAGTAGTAGATCATGTGTTCAAGACAAGCAGGCAGGCAATAATAGTAAATATAAATGGAATATATTTATCCAAGCATGTATAAACTGTTTATGTCATATTAAAATGTAAATGGAGACAAAATCAATTGTATAAACTCAATCTCTGGATCCATGAGATAAGTACGTCGATAGGGTAATCCTGTAACACCCCATCCTCAGAATACGTACTCAGATGCGTATCCTGATTTGTTAAACACTTTGTTATTTTTATTTTCTCTTATTTATTTCTCGTACAATGGAAGTACTACATTATTTGATCTCTCTGGTAATCCGATTGGGTAAATTTTAGTTTTAAACATTATTTCCCAATATTCTAGATTTTTCATGATTTTTCAGATTTTTTCTGAATTATTTTTTAAATACCCTAAAATCGGGATTAATCGGTACCGCTGGTTTATTCCTGGATTTTTCATTTACAAATGGAGTCGAATTTGGAGAAACCGCTTTCTCATATTTTCTTAGAATAATATTTACTATCCTAATTCTTTTTTTGAGAATTTTCAGAATTTATCAGATTTCTGCCAGATTTGGTGTCGACCGATATTGACGGCCGATTCCAAGATTTTTAATTTAAAAACTATAAATAATTTCTTGAAACGAATTTCACCATGATTCTTAAAATAATATTCTTGATTTTTGAGAATTTTTGCGGGTCGTTCCGAGATACTTGATTTTCGGACGATTTCGGTATTTTTCCGAAAGTTTTCCGCATCCGCAACCGAATCCCGGGAATCCGCCACTCTAATTATTTTCACTTTTTCTTCCAAGAGAATATCTTCCTTTCTTTTCCTTTTTCCTTTTCTTTCTTTCCTTTTTCTTCCACCAAATTCTCCATTCTTCCAATATTTTCTACAACTTTCCACCAAAAATATCTTCTCCTTCCACCAAAATATCTTCTCCAAAATATCCCAAACCACTCAAATCCCTCTCCCATCACCATGGCCGGCCAGAGGCACCTCACCTCTCCATTTTTTTCAAAAACCCCCTCTCTAAATATTTATTTACATCACCTTCACAAATCCAATTCCTATATAAACCTTTCCTTCTTCATTTCACTTCATTTTTCTCTTCACCAACACCTTAACCACCACCAACTCCTCCTTCATCTCCACCACAACCACCACCACTACAACTTCTCTAACTTCCTACCTTCATCTTCTTCCTCCCTCTCCATTTAAACCACCACAACTTCAACAACTCCACCAAAGTCTCCACCTTCTCCTTTACCTTTTTCAAAACTACCACTACAACAAAACCTCTCCACAAACCACCACCCCATCATCTTCTCTAAGGGCCGGCCACCTCCTTTGGATTGGGGCCGAGCTCTTCTTCGTCGGTAACCCCTCCGGTGATTATTCCGGTAATCGTTTACGATTATTCCGGTAATCATTATGGTGAGGCTTACAACGACAACAACTAACATCACCATTACCCCTACTATTTTCCACCACCACCTTCACTTCCACCATTAATTTCACCATCACAACACCACCTCCATCTCCACTACTTCCACCTCCAAACATCACCTCCTTCACTTTCTTTTTACTCCACCAAAATCCATCTTCTTTATCAAATACCACCACCAACAAAATACCACCACCAACAAAATCACCTTCCCTTTCCTCTCCTCCTCCCTCTCCTTGGGGCCGGCCACTCCCTAGGCCACCACCAAGGGGTAGCGCACCACCCTAGGGCCGGCGGCCATCCAAAGGCCAAGCCCCTTTCCCTTGCTCGCTTGGTATTTTTCCTCTCCCGGGGAATCGGACGCGCAAAGCTTCAAAAGTGGCGTTTTAGGCGAGTGATTTTCCTCGCCAGAAATAGAATTGTATTAAAATCATTATTATGTTGTCTTCGGTATCAGTGTGATGTGGTTGTACAGGTGTGTGTGTGTGTGTGTGTGTTGTAATCTGTGGATATGTCCCGGACTGATATATTGTAATGCTTGTAATAGGGTAGAACAACTCGTGCGACCATTCAGCCTCCGGTCTCTCACCATCTTGAAAGAGAAGTGATTGGGACCGTCAGGTTTCTCAGTTCAGCCTCTGGTCTCTTACTATCTCGAAAGAGAGGTGATTGGGACCGTCAGGTTTCTCAGCTCCATCTGGTTAGCATACTTAGCGCTCAGCGCTTTATTCACTAAATCCGTCCAGGCAAGTTGCTACCGGACCTTCCACTCGTATTCTAAAAACGAGTCGTCCCGGTAACCTCGCCAAGCGTATTAGTGTCTAAACTCTGTTCGCTACCTGTGCCTCCAGCATACTCAGCTCCACTTGGTTGTATCACTTGTCAACCGACATGTTACCACCCGACATACTACTACTAGATAATTGCCCCTTGTTATTACATGACTTGTCACTTGACGAATATCACCCTCTTGTCATGCTATCACTTGACACCCGGCATGATACACTTGACTCTTATGATTATCACGACTACGGGAATGATGACCTGACATCTTGATTTCTACTTGATACATTATAGTACATACTGTACTCCTGAAATACATGTATTCCTGACTTGTTCCTGCTCATTCTCGGAATCTGATAAATACATAATAAATCATAAAAAGGAACAACTTGCATCGGGTCGGGGGAAACTCGCGGCTATCAATACATGTTCGTGTTTACAGTGGTATTAGGCATGTTGTGCAACTAAAACTTCCGGTCTGACCTGTGGGCCTCCAGGGGGCCGAGGGGAGTGCTGGCTCCCTCCTTCCTGGTACCATCATGATAAGGGCATCCATAAGACCCTCCTGTAGGCCTTGCGGCCGGTTCCATACACCAGCGATGGAACGTCATGGGTCGTGGTCCCGGGCATGTACGGGACCCACTGTAAACATTGTTCGTTGATACCCCAGCTGGTTTCCAATAACAACCTTACTTTACTCAGATGTGGATATATGTGTGCTGGGACGCTAGTCCACATATCTAGACATCAGGGTAAGACGAGTAATAATAATATTAAAAGATGCCAACTATGGATCCATTGTGTGCTTTCCCGAGTTTGTCGATATATTCGGGTTTTTCTAATACGTAGTACCTCCTTTACATGCTTTCTCATACACTTATCTCTTATGCCACTTGGCTGTAACCTGAACAGTTGTTGGGAGGTTCTGACTCCCTTGAATTTGTATGTTCAGGTTCTGAAGCTTGGATTGAAGTGGAGCCCTCCACCGAAGATCAAGTTTTCTTCTCAGGGCAGGCTGACTAATCTTGGTTCCTTTTGTACCCGACTCTTCCTTCCAGCTTACGGGACTTTCCTTCAGCTCGTGAGCATCTTGTATTCATATTGTAAATTTTACTTTTGTACCTGGCTGTGATATACGATACATGTAATAGTATATCACACTCTGTGGGAACTTTGTAAATTGTACTCCTTAAGTTGGCATATGTATAAATACTACGTATTGTGGTACTGTGATTCTTGTCTGTACTAATGCTTAGCGTGTATACGTAAGGGTACTTATGACCTGCGTATATACGTTGCAGTAATGTCTCCGTTCCCTCGGGATGGGGGCGTTACAGGTTGGTATCAGAGCCTAGGCTCTCACACCTACAGTACAATCAAGCAGCAAATTAATGGAATATTAATTTGCAATTGCTATGCATGAATCTCGGTTATACAATCCAACTACAATGTACAAAGTTATCTATTCCTTCTTGACTCCTTCCCTTATGTCCTAAAATCCTTCTATCTTTCCATTTCCAGTCATCATTTTACCAACATAAAGATGGATAGAAGGACGGGTCGTAACAGTTCCGGACAATCATCCGGGCAATTACCAAATGGACCCACGGGAGAAAATGCTGATATTCTGAGGGTTATCCAGAACATGATGGAAAATCAACAACAGCAGACAGAACTCCTTCGGCAAGGATTAACAACTCCTAAGGAACAAAGGCCGGGGAATGTATCAGACTTCAGGCGGTTGCAGCCGGCAATATTCACAGGAGAAGAGAGACCACTAGATGCCGAACAATGGCTGATCGACACCACAGATCTCTTGAATGCAGCCCGGGTCCCAAAAGAAAATCAGGTAGAGGTCGCCAAGATTCAACTAAAAGATATAGCCAGGACCTGGTGGCTAACTGAAGAAGCAAGACTGGAGAAACCCATCACTTGGGACCAGTTTTCTAAGAGCTTTTATAATAGATTCTTCCCTACCACAGCTCAGAGAGAGATGGAAGAACAGTTCATCCGACTTCAGCAATGGAACCGGTCTGTGGACGAGTATGCTGCTGAGTTCTTAAGGCTTAGCCGCTTTGCTTCATATATGGTGGCAGACGAAGAGAAGCGAGCAAGTAAATTCTAACAGGGCTTACAAATAGATATTCAAGTCCTTTTGATTCCTCAACAGCTGAAAACATATGCCAGGTCATCACTATAGCTAGGGAGGTGGAGCGAGGACTGGAGAAAAGAAACTTAACCTGATAAGGAACCAGGTCATGAAGAGGCCATTTCAGCAACTAGGCAGAGGAGGTCCCATCAGAGATGCAAAAGCCCCAATGGTTAGAAGACCATTTCGATCAACCCCTCTTCAGATAACTCAACCACTTCCTGTTTGTGCTTATTGCCAGAAGACAGGCCACACGCAGCAGGAGTGTCGTAGGGCAAATAGATTATGCCTGATATGTGGTTCCAGTGACCATACAATAGAAGGCTGTCCCCATAAAAGGACAGGAATAGTGAACCAAGCCTTGCCAGCACCTCCAATACCAAATGGACAGAGGAATCAGGGACCAATGGCTAGAAGGGGCCCTCCCCCTCCCCGACAGCAAGTGATCCGCCCAGTCCAAAGGGGAGTTAGGACTGCAGCTGGTCGCGGAAGGGGACAAGCTTACAACTTGACTGCGGAAGAAGCCGAGACTTCTGAAGAGGTGGTAACAGGTAAGATCAGGGTACACTCAAAACCTGTTCTAGCCCTCTTTGATTCGGGCGCTTCTCATTGTTACATATCAGATCATTTCATTGCCTTGCATTGTATACCTGTTAAGTCTTTAGACCACCAATGGGAGATTAGCACAGGGAATGGAGTAGTCATCTCCTCTAAAATTTGTATCAATTGCCCTGTAGAAATATGTAACAAAACATTGGCCATAGATATGCTCGTACTAGACACCAAAGGGTACGACGTAATCTTAGGCATGACCTGGCTCAGCAAATACTATGCGGTTATTGATTGTCGGAATAAGAAAATTAATTTCAGAATTCCACTTCAGCCTGAATTTCAATTTGACGGGGAACTTAAGTCTGCCAAGAGAAAAACTCAGATGACTACTACCGAGATTCAGAAGAAGGGAGTACCGGTTTGGGATGAATTCCCAGAAGTGTTTGCTGAAATCTCAGGACTCCCACCTGACAGAATGGTTGAGTTCTCCATTGATACCATTCCAGGCACAGTTCCAATATCCAAAGCTCCGTACAGAATGGCACCCACTGAGTTAGAGATTCTAAAGAAACAGCTACAAGAATACTCTGATAAGGGGTTAATTAGGCCGAGTACTTCACCATGGGGAGCTCCAGTGCTATTGGCAAACAAAAAGGATGGTGGTAAACGGTTATGTATAGACTATAGAGAATTGAACAAAGTTACCATCAAGAATAAGTATCCCTTACCAAGAATTGATGATCTTTTTGACCAACTGCATGGAGCCCGAGTATTTTCTAAATTAGATTTACAATCGGGTTATCATCAGCTAAAAGTAAAGAAAGAAGATATTCCAAAGACAGCATTCAGGACTCGGTATGGCCATTATGAGTTTCTAGTCATGCCCTTCGGAGTTACCAATGCCCCTGCAGTCTTTATGGATTTGATGAACAGAGTGTTCTCACCATATTTGGATCAATTTGTAGTTGTATTTATAGATGACATCTTGATCTATTCCAAGAACGACAAGGAGCATGCAGAACACTTGAGGATAGTATTGCAGACTCTCCAGCAGGAACAACTTCATGCTAAGCGGAGCAAGTGTGACTTCTGCTTAGACTGTATAGCTTTCCTTGGACATATGATTTCAGAAGAAGGAATTTCAGTTGACCCCACCAAAATCCAGGCAGTGAAGGACTGGCCAATTCCAAAGACAGTAACAGAAATTAAGAGTTTTATTGGATTAGCTGGATATTACCGGCGTTTTGTCCGAGATTTCTCTAAGATCGCAGCCCCGTTAACAAAGCTCACCCGAAAAGGGGAAAAGTATATATGGACAGAGGAATGTACTGCAGCATTTGAACAATTAAAGAAAAGACTCATTACAGCTCCAGTCTTGAGGACTCCCTCAGGAAGAGGAGGAATGGTTATATACAGTGATGCATCCGGAAAAGGCCTGGGGTGTGTATTAATGCAACATGATCATGTCATAACTTATGCATCCAGGCAATTGAAACCACATGAGAGGAATTACCCAACTCATGACTTAGAGCTGGCAGCAGTAATATTCGCATTGAAGATCTGGAGGCATTATCTTCTGGGAGACAAGGTGTTAATCTACACTGATCACAAGAGTCTTAAGTATATTTTCACGCAGAAAGAATTAAACGTGAGACAGAGACGGTGGCTTGAATTGATGGCGGACTATGATATAGACTTACAATATCATCCTGGTAAGGTCAATACAGTACCAGATGCATTGAGCAGGAAGCCAGAAAATAAAATGCTAGTACAACTCACTCAACAGAAGGAGTTGATTCAGGACATCACAAAATTGGACTTAATGCTAGTACGAGGAACTGATAAGTCAGGACAGTTAATGACTTTTCAGATTCAATCAACCCTGATGAATGAGATTAAAGAAGCACAAAAGGAAGACCCAGATTACAGAAATTCCGAGCTCAAGTAGAGAAGGGATTAAGAACTGATATCCGTATCCATTCGGATGATGCACTATATTTTGGTAACAGAATTTGTGTTCCCCAGGGAGAAGTTCGACAGAAAATTTTGGCAGAGGCACATAGTTCGGCTTATTCCATACACCCAGGGGGAACTAAAATGTATCAAGATATAAAGCAGCAATTTTGGTGGAATGCTATGAAGAGGGAGATATCTCAGTATGTGACCAAGTGCTTGGTTTGCCAGCAGATAAAGATAGAACACCAGAGAACAGCTGGACTTCTACAACCCTTACCGATACCCGAATGGAAGTGGGAACATATCACCATGGATTTTGTTACGGCTCTACCCCGCAGTCCTAAGGGTAATAATGCAATATGGGTAATCATCGATCGCCTCACAAAATCAGCTCACTTCATACCATTCAGAGTAGGTCAAACAACAGAAGTTCTGGCAGACAAATATATGAAGGAAATAGTTCGTCTATATGGAGTTCCGGTTAGCATTGTATCGGATAGAGATACGAGATTCCGATCACATTTCTGGGAAAGTCTCCAAGAAAATCTAGGAACTCGTCTGAAATTCAGTACTTCATATCACCCCCAGACAGACGGACAATCTGAACGAACTATCCAAATTCTTGAAGACATGCTGCGAGCCTGCATGATTGACTTCAAAGGGTCATGGGAAGATTATCTTCATTTGGCTGAATTCTCTTATAATAAAAGCTATCAGGCCAGTATCAAGATGGCTCCGTATGAAGCCTTGTACGGTAGAAAATGTAGGTCACCGTTATGTTGGGACGAAGTCGGTGAAAGAAGACTTTTGGGGCCAGATATATTAATTCAGACAACAGACAAAGTCAGAATTATTAGAGATCACCTCCGGGCAACACAGAGCCGACAGAAAAGTTGGGCTGACACTAACAGAAGACTATTGGAATTCAGAACAGGTGATCATGTATTTTTAAGGATATCACCAACAAAAGGGTAATCTGATTCAGTACTCGTGGGAAACTTAGTCCGAGATATATCGGCCCATTCGAGATTTTGGATCGAGTGGGAGATGTAGCTTACCGCTTGGCATTACCGCCGTCATTAGAAGGAATTCATAATGTCTTTCACATATCACAGTTACGGAAGTATGTCAAGGATGAGAGTCATATTCTAAATCACTCTGAACTGGAACTACAACCAGATCTATCTTATAAGGAACAACCGATGGCCATTCTAGACAAAAGTATCAAAACTCTGAAAAATAAGGCAATACCGTTAGTATTGGTTTCTTGGAATAGGCATGTTCCAGGGGAGGCCACGTGGGAACGAGAGGATGTTATTCGTGAGCGTTACCCTCAACTATTTACATCTTAGTTGGTAAAATTCATTCTTCCTATTCTTCTCTACCGTCATATTCCCCTTCCTGAAATTTCGAGGACGAAATTTTTTGTAAGGTGGATGGATTGTAACACCCCATCCTCAGAATACGTACTCAGATGTGTATCCTGATTTGTTAAACACTTTGTTATTTTTATTTTCTCTTATTTATTTCTCGTACAATGGAAGTACTACATTATTTGATCTCTCTGGTAATTCGATTGGGTCAATTTTAGTTTTAAACACTATTTCCCAATATTCTAGATTTTTCATGATTTTTCAGATTTTTTCTGAATTATTTTTTAAATACCCTAAAATCGGGTTTAATCGGTACCGCTGGTTTATTCCTGGATTTTTCATTTACAAATGGAGTCGAATTTGGAGAAATTGCTTTCCCATATTTGCTTAGAATAATATTTACTATTTTAATTCTTTTTTTGAGAATTTTCAGAATTTTGCAGATTTCTGCCAGATTTGGTGTCGACCGATATTGACGGCCGATTCCAAGATTTTTAATTTAAAAACTATAAATAATTTCTTGAAACGAATTTCACTATGATTCTTAAAATAATATTCTTTATTTTTGAGAATTTTTGCGGGTCGTTCCGAGATACTTGATTTTCGGACGATTTCGGTATTTTTCCGAAAGTTTTCCGCATCCGCAACCGAATCCCGGGAATCCGCCACTCTAATTATTTTCACTTTTTCTTCCAAGAGAATATCTTCCTTTCTTTTCCTTTTTCCTTTATCTTTCTTTCCTTTTTCTTCCACCAAATTCTCCATTCTTCCAATACTTTCTACAACTTTCCACCAAAAATATCTTCTCCTTCCACCAAAAATATCTTCTCCAAAATATCCCAAACCACTCAAATCCCTCTCCCATCACCATGGCCGGCCAAGAGACACCTCACCTCTCCATTTTTTCAAAAAAACCCCCTCTCTAAATATTTAGTTACATCACCTTCACAAATCTAATTCCTATATAAACCTTTCCTTCTTCATTTCCCTTCATTTTTCTCTTCACCAACACCTTAACCACCACCAACTCCTCCTTCATCTCCACCACAACCACCACCACTACAACTTCTCTAACTTCCTACCTTCATCTTCTTCCTCCTCCCTCTCCATTTAAACCACCACAACTTCAACAACTCCACCAAAGTCTCCACCTTCTCCTTTACCTTTTCCAAAACTACCACTACAACAAAACCTCTCCACAAACCACCACCCCATCATCTTCTCTAAGGGCCGGCCACCTCCTTTGGATTGGGGCCGAGCTCTTCTTCGTCGGTAACCCCTCCGGTGATTATTCCGGTAATCGTTTACGATTATTCCGGTAATCATTATGGTGAGGCTTACAACGACAACAACTAACATCACCATTACCCCTACTATTTTCCACCACCACCTTCACTTCCACCATTAATTTCACCATCACAACACCACCTCCATCTCCACTACTTCCACCTCCAAACATCACCTCCTTCACTTTCTTTTTACTCCACCAAAATCCATCTTCTTTATCAAATACCACCACCAACAACAAATACCACCACCAACAAAATCACCTTCCCTTTCCTCTCCTCCTCCCTCTCCTTGGGGCCGGCCACTCCCTAGGCCACCACCAAGGGGTGGCGCACCACCCTAGGGCCGGCGGCCATCCAAAGGCCAAGCCCCCTTTCCCTTGCTCGCTTGGTATTTTTCCTCTCCCGGGGAATCGGACGCGCAAAGGTTCAAAAGTGGCGTTTTAGGCGAGTGATTTTCCTCGCCAGAAAATAGAATTGTATTAAAATCATTATTATGTTGTCTTCGGTATCAGTGTGATGTGGTTGTACAGGTGTGTGTGTGTTGTAATCTGTGGATATGTCCCGGACTGATATATTGTAATGCTTGTAATAGGGTAGAACAACTCGTGCGACCATTCAGCCTCCGGTCTCTCACCATCTTGAAAGAGAAGTGATTGGGACCGTCAGGTTTCTCAGTTCAGCCTCCGGTCTCTTACTATCTCGAAAGAGAGGTGATTGGGACCGTCAGGTTTCTCAGCTCCATCTGGTTAGCATACTTAGCGCTCAGCGCTTTATTCACTAAATCCGTCCAGGCAAGTTGCTACCGGACCTTCCACTCGTATTCTAAAAACGAGTCGTCCCGGTAACCTCGCCAAGCGTATTAGTGTCTAAACTCTGTTCGCTACCTGTGCCTCCAGCATACTCAGCTCCACTTGGTTGTATCACTTGTCAACCGACATGTTACCACCCGACATACTACTACCAGATAATTGCCCCTTGTTATTACATGACTTGTCACTTGACGAATATCACCCTCTTGTCATGCTATCACTTGACACCCGGCATGATACACTTGACTCTTATGATTATCACGACTACGGGAATGATAACCTGACATCTTAATTTCTACTTGATACATTATAGTACATACTGTACTCCTGAAATACATGTATTCCTGACTTGTTCCTGCTCATTCTCGGAATCTGATAAATACATAATAAATCATAAAAAGGAACAACTTGCATCGGGTCGGGGGAAACTCGCGGCTATCAATACATGTTCGTGTTTACAGTGGTATTAGGCATGTTGTGCAACTAAAACTTCCGGTCTGACCTGTGGGCCTCCAGGGGACCGAGGGGAGTGCTGGCTCCCTCCTTCCTGGTACCATCATGATAAGGGCATCCATAAGACCCTCCTGTAGGCCTTGCGGCCGGTTCCATACACCAGCGATGGAACGTCATGGGTCGTGGTCCCGGGCATGTACGGGACCCACTGTAAACATTGTTCGTTGATACCCCCGCTGGTTTCCAATAACAACCTTGCTTTACTCAGATGTGGATATATGTGTGCTGGGACGCTAGTCCACATATCTAGACATCAGGGTAAGACGAGTAATAATAATATTAAAAGATGCCAACTATGGATCCATTGTGTGCTTTCCCGAGTTTGTCGATATATTCGGGTTTTTCTAATACGTAGTACCTCCTTTACATGCTTTCTCATACACTTATCTCTTATGCCACTTGGCTGTAACCTGAACAGTTGTTGGGAGGTTCTGACTCCCTTGAATTTGTATGTTCAGGTTCTAAAGCTTGGATTGAAGTGGAGCCCTCCACCGAAGATCAAGTTTTCTTCTCAGGGCAGGCTGACTAATCTTGGTTCCTTTTGTACCCGACTCTTCCTTCAGCTTACGGGACTTTCCTTCAGCTCGTGAGCATCTTGTATTCATATTGTAAATTTTACTTTTGTACCTGGCTGTGATATACGATACATGTAATAGTATATCACACTCTGTGGGAACTTTGTAAATTGTACTCCTTAAGTTGGCATGTGTATAAATACTACGTATTGTGGTACTGTGATTCTTGCCTGTACTGATGCTTAGCGTATATACGTAAGGGTACTTATGACCTGCGTATATACGTTGCAGTAATGTCTCCGTTCCCTTGGGATGGGGGCGTTACAAATCCAAATAAGGAAACCCTCATCTATATACCATATATCTCATTTCACCATCAATTAAGTATAAACAAGCAAAGTTGTTGATCAGTAAGTATGTCATTATTCATATGGTCAATGATTTCAGTATTCTGTCAATAGTCCAGTATCAGGAGTATTAGTTTATGTTTAGAATTCTTGTACAATTGGTATTTAAAATAACTTAATTATATAACAATAACAACAATCAGTATCGAACGTTATTATAATCATTCCCCTCCAGTATCACATACCACTGACATCTCTTACCAGAGTCCGTGCTTCCAATAGAACATATCCAAATTCTGGTATATGGATATCATTGTTCGAACGAGAGAGTGATCAAATAACATCCGCTCCTGAAATTATTATTATCAGATAATTAAGTTATGTCAGGTATAGGGTAATATATAGTGCATTATGTTATACAATAATGATTATCAACACCGTATGATATTTTAATTATCTCCCTACCAGTGTCACCCATCACTGGCAGTCCATACTAGAGTTATGGTAGAACTCACTCATATCTGATGTGACTGTATTAGAATCCAAATAAAGGAAAGACCAAATATCACACGTTCCTAACATCAACATTGTTAGATTGTTGCATTCTTATTATTCATTTGATCCATATGTCTAGGTATGTGTTTTCGGTACACATACATCCACATATGAATAAGACGAGTTTCGTTATTGAAAACTGATGGAGATCAACTGTATCAGGTTCATAATGTGCTCTATGCATACCCGGCACAACGACCTCAGTCGATTGGATCTGGCCTCCAATTCCAGCCGCTGGGATATAAGGGTCTCAACCCTGGAATCAGTAGTAGGATCAATACAAGGTGCCAGTACATCCACCAGAACACCCTAGCCTTAGGTAGTTCTAAACAGTAGTTGCATCATCGAGCCATTATGAAGCCGTACGTATTAATGTTATCAGTTTCCCCCTTCCCAATATATATGGAGTCAATTATTATAACCAGTTCATTATACAGTTCTCAATACATGTTCATGATGTACCGTTTACAGGGATCTTCAGAAGTTTAGTATCAGTAGTATCTCTATTTTTAGAGATTCAGAAATCAGTAGTACAGGAATCAATTGTACAGTAATCAGGAGTACCAGTTCTCTGGTATCAGTACAGTAATCATGTAAGTCCCAGTAAATCAATTATCATGACTATGTTCAGTCATGAATTACGGTACCCAGTCAGGAAATAGTGTAATGTAATAGATCAGGAGTTATGATACCGATCAGTAATTGTAATCAATTTATGTAATGAAGTCAGTATATGTTAGATGTCAATGTCCATATGAGATGTCTGGTATTCTCAATATCAGTATCAGGAATAGATCATAACAAGTATTTCAAACTCTTCACAGCCATTAAAATAAAATAAAGCAGTATTGTAGCTATGCGCACAAACAAGCGATTCAATATAGTGCTGAGGCCAGATCAGTGAAAAGTGTTTATTCACTAAAGTGTTTGGTGGAACTCGGGAACAACCTGGTCTTAAATTGTGAGTCTAAAATCCGGCAAAGTTCCGCCTAAGCATGTCTAGTGATAAAGCGCTAGGCGCTAAGTCTCGCCTACCAGGCAGAGCTATAAAATGGAGCTAAGCCGTTAAAAATCTCAGTGAGGTTAAGCCAAGAGGATATAGTATGGAACCGCAGAGCGGTTAAGCCCGAAGGTTGTAGTATGTACCTACAGAAAATATTAGTACCACACACGGGCAATAAATCATATAATAATCACAGTCATAGTCACAACACGGTACTCCTAAGCTAAGTGGGAGAACCCTCTCCCCCCAGTCACCTCTAAACCCAAAGGTGTCAGGTGGTGGCGTTGGTCTTTTGCCTTTTGGGTGACCTGCAGAGCGGTCTCTCGTATAACTCTACCTCGGGCTTTAGCTCAACCCTCCTATCGGATTACCACGAACTCCCTGAGGGAGGGCAAGGCATCGGGCATTGGCCCATTATGCCTATTGAATAACCCGCGGGGTGGTCTCCCGAGACAACGCAACCCCAAAAGGAAGTTTGTCCCGAGGGTCTTCTCTTGCAACCTGCACCATTGTTAATCCCAGATACCAAAAATACAGATAATTTCTGAAATACATATAAATTCTAGAAAAATATAAGAAATTCCTAAAAATACACAGAAAATTCTAAATGCTCAGAAAATTTCTAAAAAAATATAGATAATTTCTAAATACACAGAAAATTATATAGATAAATTCTGTAAATAAAAAAATTTCTAAAATATATAGTTAATTTTTAAAATACGGGAAAATCCTAATAATGCCCAGATAATTTTGAAAATTACTAGAAAATCCTAGAAATATCCAGGAACATTTATACAAGTCCAAATACATCAATTAACATATACAACACCCAGAACAATTATATAAGTATTTCTACAGTTATTTCTACCAGAGAAAAGTACTTACCTATAGTCGGGGAAATACCCGATACCACGTGCTCATACACACGTGTATGAGAAAGTGTGTGTGGGAGTGCGTAATGGGCATGGGCTCACCATGAGCCTAGGGAGAGAAGGAAAGAGAGAAAGTGAGAGATGGAGAGATTCTAGAGAGAGTGTATAGGAGGAGAGAGAGGGTGTTTGGTGATTTCGATGGTGGAGAGAGGTGGTGGAGAGGGTGGTAAGAGGGAGGAGGGTTGGCAGCCTTGAAGAGTGGTGGAGTGGGATTTTTTGAGAGAGATTGTAGGTAGAAAGAGAAAGTGAGGTTTTTGGTGTTTTGAGAGAGAGAAAGAGGTGGGGAAAGAGATGGTGGTGCGGCATGCTAGGGAAGGTGAAGGAGGTGTTATGGTGATGGTGATGATGGTAGTTCAGTGGTGGTAGGACTTTTAGAGAAAGAAAGAGAGATTATAGAGAGATAATCTCACTTTTTTAGAGAGAGAAAGAGGTGGAGAGAGAGGTAGTGGCCGGCTAGGTTAGGGGAGAAGGTGATGGTGTTGTGCTGGTGGTTATGAAGGTGGTGTGGTGATTGTAGGATTTTTGAAAAGAGAGAGATATATATATGTGCAGAGAGAAGTGAGAGAAAATGATAGAGAGAGAGAGTGGGAGGTGGATTATGGGGAGGAAAGGGAGAGAGGATAAGGGGAGGGGAGAGGCTTGTGGAGGAAGCCAAGTCATTTGGCTTCTTAGAGAAGAAAGAGAGAGAAGCTTCTAGAAAAATAGAGAAAAAATGAAAGGAAAAGGGAAAGGCAGAAAAATGGAAATGTAATATTAAATTGGTAGGGGGTTAAGTACAAATGTCACTTAAGAAAATAATATAAAAAGAAAAATGAAGAAAAATGGAAAAGAATTGAAATTAGAAAGGAAAGAAAGGAAAAGAAAGGAAAAGGGAAAGATTTTATTTAATGGAAATATAAACAGAAAATATTTTGAAATTTTATCAGGCAAAATCTAAGTCTATTGCAGAATTTTGTGTAAAAACTATTGTTACTTCCCTTACAATAGTAGGCAATTGTATTTGGTGTGGCCTGACTTCTTACAATAATAACAATAGATCACCTCTCCTTGTCTTCATGAATAACCACCACCACGTCCCATGGCCTCTAGCTCCAAAATCACTCCAAGGTTGTTCACGTGAACAATACTACGGCGGTAGTATTCACCATGAATAGTAAAGTTTTTTTTTAAATCTGAATTCAAATAATTTGAAAGAAGGAAAAAAGAAAGAAAAGAAAAAGAAGATGACGAGGAAGAGAGATGTCGATGGTGATGTTTTGATAGCAAGCGGAGATGACGACGACGACGAAGGTTACGAAAGATAAAGAACCCTGGAGCTCTGATATCATGAGAAGATTTAGATTACAAAAGTTAGAGATTTAACAAGTCTTCTCTATACTCTTATTTATAGACAAATACAATTACAACTCATAATACAAGTAGGACTCATATGACTCTCAATTAGGAAACTACAATATGAATTCTAATTAGGCAACTACAATATATATACAAGAAAGTCTAACTCTACTCATATCCTTATTCTACTCCCAATATAACTCATTATACAAATCGCAGCTCTAAATCAGAGTTGTTCTATAATGTGGATTCGGTCTCTCTGGACTCCCTCCGACAGGAAAGTCAATCATCAATGGTCCGCTATCAAATAGCAGCTTTCAGTACTTAGGAATATCACTTAATGCTCGTAAACTGAGATTGCCAGATTGCTTTGATCTTTTGCAACGCGCGCATAACAAACTTCATCAGTTGGCAGACTGGGTAAATGAGAGTTGAAGGAACACGCTAAGGCTTTGTTTGATAAGCAGGGAACTAAGTTCTTATGGTCGAGTCCAAATATAGACGTACACTGTGTACAATTATTCAGGGAACGTTATGACTTCCATCACCCACCCTCTGCTTCATCCTCATGGTTATGACGTTCTCTTTACAAACTCATACCTACTATGGACAAGGAAACCTTTGTTGTCGATAATGGGAACCGTACTCAAATTTGATTTGATCCCTGGTTGCTAGACCACCCACTCATTCTCCATTCAGGCATGTTCCAACTCAGATGTTGTCACTAATGCTTTGGTAAATACCATTACATCACACATACAAGATCCACCAATGTGGAATTCGGATGCGGTAGCGCCACATCTGCCTTCTTTCTGCATGCCATTATTTGGTTGCAAGGAAGTGGGCGGAAGTAAAGAAATAGGGAAGTATAATTGCTCACTTCCCTATCTATCCAAACACCGGAAAAGGAAAATAAGAAAATCCTTTTTCCTTTTCTCTTTTTCTCTTTTACACAATCATTTCCTCACTTCCAGAATGCTACAGTTAATTTTGTGATCATGTAATCTCATTTGTAATAAGTTGTAGCATAAAATAGTTAATTTTTTGATTATGTAAATCTCACTTGCATTCTAATTACAGTCTATTTTTTATTTTTCATAATTAATTTTTATTTTAATATTATTTTACGGTCAACTTTATAGTCAACTTTTCCAATTCCACTTTCACATTACCATCCAAACACCGTAAAGCACAATACATTTTCCAAACCACACTTCCCAATAACATTCAAACACCGAAAAACTTACTAACCAATTCCCAAGTTCCAAAAGGAATTATTATCACTTCCTCAATTCCTCACTTCCACCCTTAACCAAACAGTCCCTTGCCGTTACTTCTTTGTCCCAGGACCAGATCATATTATTTGGCCAGGTCATCTGTCAGGTCTATCAGGTCACTACGGGGGTAGCTGCAGCCTACAAACAACTAAACAAGCCAACCTAAAACTATTATGTGCTTAGGGTATCTTGCATCGAGCCTTACCTACACGGGTATTTTTGTATTCCCGAGGAACTGATACAAGGACCAATTGTCCACATTGTGATCTTCCAGAAACACTTGAGCATGCTTTATGGTAATACCCAGCCGCTTCACATATCTGAGCAATGACGGTAACAAGGCTTGGCCGATCATTACGGACATCGTTGATGGCTTGGGAAGGATGGCTACAACGGCTCAATAGAAAACCCACTCTGTCCAAGCCTATACTTCTCTCTGCATCGGTGCACATCTTATGGTCGATTTGGCATCGACAGAACAAAGTATTTTCTCCCAGGAACCTATCACTGCAATGTTTCTATGGACTAGAGCTTCTATCAACACCTTCAACAAAATTCCCCACAAATCAGTTTTGAGTTTGTCATGATCAGTTAGTCGTTAGTCTATGATTGGGTAAACTTAGTGCAGTGTTTGTGTAAGAGAAGTTGCATTGGTCAGGTATTGATGAAAGATGCATGGCGAGGTATTGATGAGCTTAAAAAACAAGGGCAATGTGTTGCAGCTCAAGTATAAATGTGTGTATGTAGCAATGGTCCATGGTTGTTGGCTAAAATATAAATTCTCATTGATCATAGCAAAAGAAAATAATAAGGTCACAGGAAGAATTAAGAAGAAGAATTCTAGAGAGAGATCTCAGAAACAGAATGATAGTGGGAAGATGGCAGGTAGTCTCAGAGAGAAGATGTTCCTCCTCTTAAAGATGTTACAAAGAAAATGACATGCAGCAGCACCCAAAATGATGACAGACCAGGCTTGGCTTGAGGGGGAAATCAGTCAACAACAAAATGAAGGGTGAGCAAGTGATTGCCTAATTTGGGTTGTCATTATCCTAAAAAATAAAAATTAATGAAGGATGAGCTAGGATGCCACTCCCAACAAAGAAATTTCTCAAATATAAAGCAAAGCTCATTGCTAAGAGAAGAAACAACAAACAAGATCATCCAAAACTTGATGAAAAATGCTCATTAGACCACTGGTGGTACAGACTCCAGAGACCAAAGATTCCCATTTCAACTCACAGAGCTTAAGCAACTTTCCAATTAATAATAATAATAGGCTCCTATTTAACTTAATCTCCATCTTAAACAAATGAAATTTAAATCTTACTCCAACTATATAAGAAAAATAAAAGAAAAAAAATCCTTAAACAAATATAAGAAAAGTTTCAAAGTTCTTAACTTTGTCCAACCAATAAAATAAAAAAATTGTATTATCTGCATATTATAAATTCAAAACACAGATCCTACTCCCACCATTATAAATAAATTTAACAATCTGATTGTTCTCAGCAGGATCTAGCACTCTACTCAAAGTATTCACGAACAAATGCAAAATGTAATTGGAAGTTTTGGATCACCCTACCTCAACCCTTTGATACTCAAACTTTTTACCTTCCTCTCTATTAACTAAAACAAAAGGCTTACTGAAAGCAATGTAAAATTGTTATCCAACTAATCCTTCATCAAAATTATAGCTTTTTAGTCCACACAAAATGTTCCAAATCATTATATAATGTTTTTTGTAAAAGTTAATTTAAGAATAATCTCTTCATATGAGTACAGTTGCAGGCAGAAATCACTTTTTGCATAATAGCTACTTAACTTCTCTAAACCTATCCTTGATAAATCTAGATTGATTTTTTTATCAATTTTAAAAACAAAGCCTTTATCCCAAGTATCTGAGTCAGCTGCATGAAACCGTTTTGAACTGTGTTAAACTTACAGCTATGCTTTTTAACTATGACAATTCATGATCGTCAATTCATGATTATTTAGGTTTACCCCTAGTCCTCCTTGCTCCATCAACAAAAATCCTATCAATCATTCGTTGTGACAAATTTAATTCTTTGTTGCGTGCCAAACTGTTTCCATCTTTTTATCCTCCATTCAAGCTATACCTCTTAACTTAGGGGCTGTTTGTTTCGTCGTAAAAGTCGTAAAAGTCCGTAATTCGTAAATGACTTACAACCTAATTGCAATTACAGTGTTTGTTTGAACCGTAATTCGTAAAAGACTTACGTAACTCAACTATCACTCACTTGTAACCCAATTATCACTCACTTACAGTCCACTTGCAGTTAATTTTGTGGTCATGCAAATTTGTATTATTTTTTATGTTAATATTAATTTTTTTTTAATATTTAGCATTTTTAGTATTTATTTGCAATATTAAAACTTTTAAATCACCAAATAGTTATTTTTGTGATCAACTTTTCCACTTACGACTTACACGGTACGACGACCAAACACCGTAAAACACAATACACTTTCTCGCTTACAACTTTATATTACCAACCAAATACCGTAAAACTTACATGTATATAACTCATTTACAATTGTAAAAGATTTTACTAATTACGACTTACGAATTTACGGCCAATCACGACAACCAAACAGACCCTTAAAAGTATTCTATCTTTTAGCATTTTGCCGCACTCCATCTCAATATTCCAATTTCAGCAGCACTCGGCCACTCGCTCATATAAAAAATAAAAATGTCTCTTACTTGCCCAACATTCTGAGCAACAAAGCATGGCTTGTCGTATAGCCGTCTTACAAATTTTACCCTTTATTTCATAGGTATCATATGATCACATAAAACTTCAAAAGCACTTCTAACTTTAACCATCCAGCTTTGAACGATATCCTTCTTAATCTCAGCATTTGGTGAATAATTGATTCCAAGAAGTGAATGGTTACTGTTAGGTATTTCTCAGCCATCAATGTCCATATTACACCCTTATTTTGTTTTTTTTTCCTAGTCTTGCAAAAGATAGTAATGCAATACTATCAGCAAACATCAGAGTGCTTGTCTTTTGTCAATTGTTCATGGTAACCACTCCATCATACATGTCTTTAGTGCATCAATTTAACCAGTAGACACTTGTTACTTTTTAAAACCCGCCCCATCATTTTCATGGAAACCTATTAGGTTTTCTGAAATCAATGGTCATATGTATATGTTTTCTTCTCTCTGACCTCTCTCCATTAGTCATCTTAATAGGTAAATATCCATGGTTGAGTTCCCAGCATAAAATCAAATCAGTTTTTTTAGGCCATAGTTTCTTTTCTTAGCATTTGCTTAATTATTGTTCCAAGGTTCCATTATGACTGATAAATCAACTTTACAATGTGTAGAGGATATCAAGGAACAAGTTTGCTCTCTCTAATCATTTAGATATACTAAAAGGAGAATGAATTGAATTAGAGAAACTACTTGAGGAAGCAATGCCTTGGCCATCACACCCACCCTTGAGCAGTTAACAATACAATTCAAGGAGGGTAGCGCGATTGATGTGGAATCAAATACCAAATTAGGGGATTTAGGATTTTGGATATGATCACAGGTCGCAACCTGGTTCTACGCTTCACCACCAGTTGAATCAATCAAAAATAGACTGAATCAAAAAACCAAAAGCAAAGCTTTATATCCAAATATTTAATATCTTATTCATCAAATTGAGCCTTTTAAATAGACCCTTACAAAGAAGAGTTTCACCACATAACCGATGTTGTACTAAGCACTGGACTCAATAAAGCAATACGAAATACAAGAAGACTCGATAAACTAGACATAATCAAGACTCCTCAAACTGACTCAAACGAAGTCCGATTGGACTAAAACGGAAAAAAATGCACAGAATAAAATATAGACTATATGATCATCCAATAATAACAATTGAATCATAAACAATTAGGGCTCAAAACCAAGCCCAAAGTGGTGCCGATATGACACGACGACGACGGCACTGCTATATATGTAGAGGAATCGGTGTGATGCCCCCATCAGTACTCCCGGGGTGAACAACCCCGAGTATGGCTCCAAATGACCCTCATAGAACTCCAACAAATCCGTGTCTAATCGCTGCAGGTGTTCTCGGGTAATCCATATATCATCATATTCTGGATGACATTTCCAATGTACTAGATACCATCTGCAACCACCATCCCTAATAGAGATAATCTGATCATCTTTTATGCTATCAATTTGTTCTGCTCTAACTGAGATGATCTGCTGATCTGATACCAAATGATATGGAATCAAATACCAAATTAGAGGATTTAATTAACAAGGGGGCATTGCAGAAAATATAAATGCCATGCATTCATTCTGCCCTGTTTTGGCCGGAGGTGCAAAGGTACAAGATGTTATGAAGTTTTGAAAGAAGAGATAGGATTGGAATTGAGAACAGTTGCCCCAAAATTACTTGAATGAGAGGTAAGGGCTAAGTGGTGTTGGACAAATGACTCAAAAGTGATGTTATGACTTCTTGATAGGGGAAAAAGATTTGCTAACACCGGCTAGAAGTAGGGGTTGATAACACCTCTATCCACGGGACAAAGGAAAGACAAGGTAATAGTTAAGCCATCATTTCTCAAAAATGGCTAGTCTACCCTTGTCCTGCTCATTTTGGATGCTGGAAGAGTTATCAGGGGTTAGGATTTTAGCTCCTAAATCTTGTTTCCAAACAAGACCCCTACATTCAAGGACCTAATTTGCTTAACTAAATGTTGGTGCTTGTAATAGTACATATTCTATTATGTAACAAAGATAAGAAGAGTCCTGAGACAACATCTATATGCGCGTTAAATTTAATCTTTCTTATTCATCTGAAGTGATCAACAATGTTGACTGTCTCGAGATCCTTTTCTCCTTTAGATACCGAAACACGCTATTACAAACACTCCAGCCTAGTTAAGCTTAACCTTTTCAATTTTCTGAATCTAATGTTGAAAAGACTAAAAATAATTGTAAAGGTATTGAAATCTCCTTTAAAAAAAAGGTGGCTTAGTTATCTCCTCACAAGTTTCTCTCAATAATATTGAATATGCAAGTATATAGAAACATGATAGAAATAAAAATATGAGACATGCAATGTTAGAGGAAATCTCAGTTTAAATGCAGAATCGTATTTAAACAGTCAAAAACATACAATAAATGAGATATTACTTTTACATTTGCAGTTAGATTTTTTTTTTGACCATATTTAAAGTCATGAACATATACAACTAAAAAGTGACTCCGTGTGTAATGCTCCTCTGGGGGCTGTCTCAGCAAAAATAAATAAATAAATAAACTAAAAAAAACTAAAAAAGTGGTTCCTACCAAAGCATGACTTAGCAAGAATTTCACAGAACCTAAAATCATGTAATGGTTAAAATGACTTTTTAACAAAGTCCATGAGTTAACAATTTGGAGGAACTTCTATGTTTCAAAGAGTTTCATCAGCTTCTCGTTAAACTTTCTGCAAATCTAAATCTGATGGCATATTTGGACTCTCACAATTTCCCTAAGCGCAACCGGCCTACTTTTAGAAGGTAGCAAAAACTAGTTGAAACTTTAGCCTTTCAAGTAATAAATAATCTGTAAAAAAAAAAATAGGCTTGCATGCAAGGACCCACCAAAGTCTACTACAGGCCATAACATTAGATGACCCAAATCATTCACCTGATAAATACAAGAAGAAAACAATTCAATGGCCTAGGCAAAACAACTGAATACTTGTTAGTGATGCTAATATTCAACCAGAACAACACTAGTCTTTAAAACACATTCTATAGGTCATCACCTAAGCTGCTGCGATGGGCACCTCCTCACCGATTGAGACATTGAAACCTGGAGGAATGAACACAACATCATCCCACTTTGATGAGGAACTCCCCTGTAATTTCTTAGTTAATTAGCAATAACACAATATGACAGCAAACTTATACATCGGACAATAGGTCAAGCCACTACCTTCATTCCATTGATTATTTCCTCCAAAACCAAAACCTAGAAGAAAATAAACATTAAAGATGAATTTTGAATAACCATCAAATAAAGGGAAAAAAAACTAATTTAATCAATTATACCTGAATGTCCCCCCTCCTGAATGCAGGATTCAATTGATTCTGCTGACGAGAAGCCCTAAGAAGTGAGTCCTGAAGATCCTCCTACACAAATTTTGGAGCAAGTGTAAGGCTACAGATTGAAATATTCATGATATGTATGAAGTATCTATAAGTTCCCCAAACCTTTCTGAAGAAAACCGGGCGATATCTCTTATTCTGGCTCCTCAAAACCAAGCTCCTTGACTGAAATCGCAATAAGTATAGACTGTCACTAATGTTACTTAAAATTGGAAACCAAGAATGTACACATACAGAATGCAGCAAGCATGGATGACTCTACTATGCACAGCAAACTTGAATTAGAATAATAAGTTGGCAAAGGTAGTTAAATAATCAGGGCAATGCCTAGAAATGCTACATGCCATACAATTGTCAAAGGAACTTCGATAGCTCAGTGCGGCTCTTTATGAATTGCTATTACACCAAAGGGACTCGGCCTTTGCAAATGAACTAAAATGTGGAAACTCTATTCTGGCTTTAAATTTCTCAGAGAAGTGATCCCATGGCCAGCATATTAAGAAGGTAATTCAGTTTTGATCAAGCACTAGCTAGATTTTAGCAATTTGCATCATTTTTTGATAAACCAACATAGAGACAGTAGAATAATCAGGGCAAGATTGTGCTACACATCATACATTTCCCAAAGGAATCGGCTAGCTTGGTGGCAGCGGGGGAGGGTACCCTACATGAATAGCTAAAATGCATAAAACTACCATGAACTTCCTCCATTTTCAAAAAACTGCCATGAACTTTAAAAAATGCATAAAACTTTCAAGAAACTTTCATCCATCAACATGACGTTAAGAACAAGGTCACATGCATATCACGTGACAGTTTTTGACCATTATACCCTTATTTATGAAATGAAAAAGTTAATTTTTTTGTGAGAACATGGGTTGTGAGGTCAATTTTAATTGGGGACATTTTGGCCTTTTTCATCTTTGACATTAATATCTTTTGGTAATTTTATGAAAATAGTTAACTTCATGGTAGTTTTATGCATTGTTGAAACTTCATGGTAGTTTTTTCTTTTTTTTGAAAACGGAGGAATTTCATGGTAGTTTTCTGCATTTTAGCCCCCTACATGAATATGCAATTTAAAGTGTAAAGTGGCAATAGGGCCCAAATACCTGATAACCTGATCTTTAGCTGTCCTGAATTTTTGGGCTGATCTTAAAATAATATCCAATAGGCTATTGGGAACAATAAGGATCCTAGAACTAGATAAACTTTCCTAGACGATCCGGATATAGATCATTAAGGATACAAACCGGAAAACCTTTTTCCTGTGATTTAGGTCACTGAATCATAGGCCATTGTATCTCTCCCCAAAGCCAATTTGTCTACATCTTCTTTGTAATGTTAAACATCTCTAATACTGAAACACGTAAATAGAAGTAGAGTAAATAGTATAAGAAGTTTTCTTATCAAATTCTATTGGATTCTTAACAAAATCTGATATGTTACCGAAAGGAAGTTTAACTTTGGATAATCCAAGAGCTGGAACTGCATTGAATAAATTATTTAGTATTGCTTTGGATACGGATCCTAAAAATTTTAATGGACTAACAGGTGGATGTTGAATGATCCAACTCATTTCTATGGTGCCAAATTCCTGGATAAGAAAAGTGAGTAAGAAAGGGTTTATTATAAACTGGAAGGAAGATCAGTTGTGACAGTTAGGAAAACCTACCCACGGTTCGAAGACTCGGCCAAGTCGGATACGACGCGGCCGAGTCGTATCCATCTCGGCCATCGTCGAGACGAGTCTGATACACGAGTCGCTCGATTCCACTCAAATTTGGCTGACTTGGCCGACGATCGGAGTCGACTCGGTCGAATCGGCCGAGTCGGTCTGACTCGGCCGATTCTCCCGAGTCGAATCCGATTCTCGCCCGAGTCGGGGACTTGGTTACTGTTAACCCATGATGAACGGGCATAAAAGGAAAAAAAGGGGAAAAACAGAACTTTCCTCTCGGCCGAACCCGACGTTGCCGCCCGATCGCCGCTCCAGTTTCGGACGCCGCCGATCGCCGCTCCAGGTCCCTCCCTCTCCATCTTCCGTCTCTCTTCGTCTCTTTCCCTCTCCCTCCCTCTGGATCACTCTCTTCCCTCTCCCTCTCCATCTCCTAGGCTCTCTCTGTCTCTTTCCCTCTCCTCCCTCTGGTTCACTCTCCCCCTCCCCCTCTCCCTCTCACCCGCTCTCTTTCTCTCCCTCCATCTCCCAGGCTCTCTCTTTCTTTCTGTCTCTTTCCCTTTCCCTCCCTCTCTCACCCACCCTCTGTCTCTCTCCCTCTACATCACCCAGTCTCTCTCTGTCTCTTTCTCTCTCCCCCTCTGCTAATTTAATTTTAGCAATTTAGGGCCTGTTTGTTTCCCCGCAAAACGCCGCAAAACCGCAAGTCGTAAAACTCTTTTCCATTTTCAGCTGTTTGTTTCGTTGCAAAACATTTCGCAAAATACAACTCTCATTTCCCACTTGCAGTTGCTACAGTTAAATTTGTGGTCATATAAATCTCACTTTTACACTCAAATTTTCCCACTTGTAACTGCTACAATTAATTTTGTGGTCATGTAAATTCTACTTGTAATACATTCGTAGTGCCAAAGCAGTTACTTGATAATCAATATATAATTTAATATTATTAAATATTTAATATATTTAATATTTTTAATAGTGTTTAATTTCTTACTGAATTATTTTATACTGGTATTTTTTAGTTTTTTATTATTTTTAAGATTGTTTTAATATTTACTATTTTATTATTTTAATTTAATATATAATTTAATATTGTTATTTAATACTTTATTATTTATTAATATTTACACCAATTTTCTTAATATTTTATTTAAATTTAATATTTTATTAATATAACAATAATGTGTTTTAATATAAAATTATTATATATTTAATTTATTTATTTCTTAATATAAATAATTACTTTATTAATATTATAATATACTTTAAAATTATATTAATATTTTATTATGTTAATATTGTAATAATTCATTATAATAATATCATAATAATATTTCATTATTAAATTTATAATTATATTTTACTTTGTTAATTCTATATTTTTATAATATTACGATATTATTATCATAAAATTTAATATTATAATAATCTTAAGTATTTTATAATATTATAATATTATAACTATATTTTATTAATTTTCTTAAGATTTTTTTAATATTTATGTTTTATTAGTATCCTTAAAATTTTATTCAATTTCTTTAGATTTTCTTAAAATTTTATAATTACTTATTTAGTTAATATTGTAGTAATATTTTACTAATTTTACTAATATTTTATTAATATTATTGTTATAAATAAAATATTAAGATTATTAATTTTTTATCTCAAATTTATTAATACAATTAATTTGTAATAGTAGATTTAATTTAATAGTATTTATAATATTTAAATTACTGCTACAGTTAATTTTGTGGTCAACTTTTCCACTTACACTTTTACATTACCAACCAAACACCGTAAACACAATATACTTTATCATTTACACTTTCACTTTATCAACCAAACACCGTAAAACACAATATACTTTTCCATTTACACTCCACTTTATCACCAAACACCGTAAAACACAATATATTTTCTCTGCTACAGTTCATTTTTTCCATTCTCATTTTACGACTTACGACTTGCGACGTTTTGCAACGAAACAAACAGGCCCTTAATCTTGTTAATTTTGTTAATATTAGTCTAAATTTAATCTTGTTAATTTAATCTAGATAATTTAATATATATATAGGTAATATTAATCTAGTTAAATTAACATAAAGCTAATATTAATCTAATTAACATATAGCTAATAGTAATCTAAATTTAATATAGTTGATTTAATCTAGTTAATTTAATATAATGTTAATTCATTAGAAATGTTTTAAATTATTGTACATTTAGTTTAGTGTAAATTCAATCTTTTAATTTAATTTAAATTAACAAATAATTTTTAATATTTAGTATGGCTCCAAAACAGCGCGATATTGAATGGAAATATAGTACCCCTGTTGGTGGAAATACAAAACTTGTGAAGTGTAATTATTGTGGGAAACAAATACATGATGGTATCACTAAATTGAAGCAACACATAGCACATGTATCCGGTCAGGTAAAATGATGCTTGCGAGTATTAAGAGAAGTTGTCTCAATATTGAAACATCTTTCCGTTAGTAGTAAAGAAAGAGAAGCCATAAAATCTAAAAAAACGACTTATGAAATCTTTAAGTGAGAGATTTTTATAATGTGGCCAATGAAGATTCTGAAAATGAAATTAAAGAAGTTGATAGTTTGGAAGAAGTTGAAAGAAGACAATTAAAGCAAACTAGGAAAGAAAGCCGTGAAATAGCTTAGAGATCGATAAAAGGTCATACAAGAGATGTTGGTGGCAGTAGTTCGCAGTCTTCAGGATCAGGAATCAAGTGTGAATTGTGTCAGAGTTTTACCACTAGAAAAGCTGAAATTCCAGCTCGTGGAATTGATCCTTACATGTTTTCAAGGAACAGAAATCAATCAAAAGCATGTTCTTAACTGAGAATGTTAAAAAAGTTGAAAAAAATCATGGCGAAATTCTTTCACTACAATGCAATACCATTCAATGCAACTGATAGTGGTCCTTATTACCAGGTCATGATTAATATTATTGCGGAGGCAGGCCCAGGTGAAAAAGGCCCTACGGGATACCAGATTGGCAATCTTTATTTGGAAAAGAAAATGATAGAAATTAAAGTATATATTGCTTCAATAAAAACAAAATGGCTGCAGTATGGTTGCTCGATCATGTGTGATGGTTGGAGTCCCAGAATAGAAAGCCTATTATTAATTTCATGATTTATTGTGATAGAAGCATGATCTATCATACTTCTGCTGATATTACTAATATCTCAAAAACTGGTGATTATATATTCTCTCTAATGGACAAAGTTATTGATGAAGTTGGTGAAAAAAATATCATGCAGGTTGTAACAACAATGCAAGTTTCAAAATAGTTGATCACTTATTGATGGAAAAGAGAAAGTATTTATTTTGGTCTCTCTGTGCAGCACATTGCATTGATGCTTGAAGATATTGGCTCGATGAAATCAGTGAAGAAGATATTAGATGATGCTAAGATGATTACATCATTCATTTACAATAGTCTCAAAGTGGCGAATTTAATGAAGCAATCATGAAAATTTCAATGTGAAAATGACTACATTAGCAAGTATTTATAAATGTATTTTGTGCAATTTACTATATTATGCATGTATTTTGATATGTTTCTACTGACGATGCGTGTATTTATGCTTTCGCTTTATGTTTAGTGTTCTAGGTGATAGGTTTTGGATATGTGATACATAAATATTGATGTCTATATTTTTTTAAAGATTTGTCATGATTTTTTCAGAATTTTTTAACTTTCTATGTAGTGTTTTGCGTGTATCGTCCGAGTCCGATCCGAGTAGCCGAGACCGATCCGTCTCGGTGGCCGCCGAGACCGCGACTTTGAACCCTGAACCTACCATATTGGTAAATAGTTGCAACTACTCTAACAAAGAGAAATCCTCCAAGGATCTCATGCACTGGGGTAAAAGAGCAAGTAATATTATGGAATTAGTTGCTTTGAACTCTGAACAATATACTAATTATTTTGTTATACTTTTCATTTTTTGTTGATTCCCACCCTTTTCTAGTACAGCTCCTCCTCGTCTAGCTCTCCATGAGACAGCCATAAATGAAAAATGGTAGACACTACCGGATAATACTTGATTAGACTAGACAGCACACATGGAAAATCTATGTAACTGGTTACCTTCCACAATGCATTCATAATGGGAAAAATGAGTAGCCGCACAAGTATTTACTGTAACCAATGTCAAAATATCCACTTTAAGAAACTTAAATTCCTATTAGAGTGTGCAGCAAAAAATTGTACTATTATAATTCTCTTTTATTTTCATCTATATAAAGGATAGGCTATACCTAAGGTTAGTCGTCTATTTCTCAAGCCCTAATAGTTCCAATGTAACAACTCCTGGTTAAGGTTTCTCAGGAAAAATAGCCACTGCTTGGTCCATTGCATATACGTAAAGGACACAAGGCTTAACCAAGGTCCAGACTATGTGACGTGTAGCCACGCGAGCATGGTTTCAAATATCAGCCAATTCCGATATATGTCAGCAATATATTATCGGGTTTTGACGTAACCGGAACGATATTTAACCCTATAATATGCCAATATGACCAATATTGATGATATTGATACTAAAATCCACTACTGAATACTGATACCAAGATTTTAACCATACCTGTGAGAATATTATGACCCGAAATCCAAAAAGTAAATGGTAACACTTACAAACACAAAGTTAAGCCATGTAGGTAACTTAACAGAGCCATCTAAAAAGAAAGAACTTAGGAGTTCAAGAGAAAGATACAATTAAACTCAAAGTTTTGGATGCATGAGACTACTTTCAGTTCAATGAATCTTCAACAATATGAATTGTGAAAAAGGAAACTAAAGTAGTGGCGGCAAGATATGTGTCTAATAGAAACATATTGAACATTCTTTTGGACAAAATTCTAACTGCAGTGTTGGATCACCACCAGTAAATCAACTGCTTACATCAGCGAGCCAGACTTCTCTAACCAGCAGAACAGTATTAAATGAAACAAAACACTCTAGATATTTGATACAAAAATCTGTCTATAAGTAACACATCTGCTGCAAAAAGTTATAAAATGAACAAGGTAAAAACCTGAAAAACTGGTACTCCAGGGAAATCCTCGACAGTGTCACCAATTTCCTGTGTAACAAATTTCACATCATTCAAAAGAGAGGTACATCTGATATCCATGACTAGGCTGAAAAGGAAAGAAGTCAAGTCTGACCTACATTACTAGGATAAAACAAAGAGTTCAAAATCAAACTAAAGAAACCAACTTCTGTGTGTCTATGTGTGCACCCGCAGCTGTGTGAAAGTTGAAAATTGAAAAGTTTCCTTATCTAAGCCAATTATGAGGAACTAAACATTTTATAATCAAATTGTTAATTAACAGTAAGGAATGAAATTATATCCAAATAAGATAAAAAGATAGTATTTCTATCTTTATGTTGCAGATATCCATGTGAACTTCTTTCAAAATGTAATAAGCTTGATTGAAGCTTCTGTCTGCCATTGCTGGCAGTTCAAACAGAACTTCAGTTACTCCTCAACTTGACCCAACATGAAATAGAATACACAGTTTTTGAATTTGAACTCCTTCCTCCCTCTCTTCTTCTCTGTGATGACCGAGCTTTGGTTCATTTATATTAACTTAATAGTAAAATAATAATGTTACAGTTTACATAAGATTTTTTGTGTCAATTGTTATGATTAAAAAATGAAAGATTTATGTTATAATTAAAATCATATGCCACTAGATGTTTTGAGGGGTGTTAGGTGCAGAAATGATAAGTAATTAAGTAAATTTTGGTAAAATAATGGTATAGGCGTGTGGTGGGGATTTTCTGCCACAGACAATTGGACACTCCCGATTGAATATTCCAAAAACACATGAAAGAAAACACCTTTCAGTTTAAGAGCACCGGTGTGGTGCCGGCCAAAAATCCTCAGGCGTGAGAATGAGTATCCTCGTTGAGAGAAAGCAAAGTAAATGCTTGGTGTATGGTGTTTCTGGTGATAATCAGAAGCGAACCCCCCACGATGGAGAGGGAGATGTATTTATACCTGTCGAACTTGTTGGTGAGGATGAAGATAGCGAAGATCCTTGTAACTGCATGATCTCTGAATCATAACTGTTTCGGCTGATTTAAATAGGCACGCAACAAAATTTGTTGTTATCTATAACTGTTCGCCTGGGTTGTTGAGATTGACACGCAGAGAGATTCACCGCTATTCGCTAGTGTTTGAACCGCATATTTGTAGATCTTATAACAGTTTTGATCCGCCAAGGTTGTTTAGATGGATATGCTGAGGAATCCATCCTTATCCAAAGCTGCACGCTTAGCTGTAGGATTGTTACAAGTACCTGAGTTGTACAATACCTGGAGCGTGAGGAAAAATCATGGTATGCAATCGATTTTGAGATTTGCGAAGATCACATTGTTGATCTGTCACTAGAGTGAAACCGGAAGTCCTCAGAGTGGATCCTCGTCGTGAAGACTGAAGCATCCTCGGAGTGGATCTTTGTTTCGGAGAATGAAGCCTCCGAATAGCTGAGCAACTCCCACTGGGTTGAGGATCTGGATGGGTGGTTCCGGATCGATGTGGTCCCTGTGGCTTCCGGATCGACGTGGTCCCGAGAAGGAACCTGAGACCTTTCTAGGGCTCCTGTTGGTCCTGCTGGCAGAATGGCCATTGGCCGCTTGAGGTGCCTTTGGAGCAGCAGGGCACAAGCTGTATCTCGACAGGGGTCGAAAATTGACCACTACAAAGTACAAAGGGGCTTTGTGCATAACTAGCCAAATCATAGTACCAGTATGGTTAAGTGTACATATAGAGAGAGAGCATTATACAACAACAACTAAGTCACTTATCCCAGGTAGAGAAAGCACTTTATACATAAAAAATCTTGTAGTTTACCTTGTACCAAAAGATGAATCGGGAAGAAGAAAACGAAACCAGAGAGAAGATAAAGAAGTAAATCTTGAAAAGGAAAAGGTTAGTTTTCCAAACTTTTCTTATTTAACTCACTATGATTCATGTTTGGATGATGGTTGGTGGTCGGAGGTCATTAGAAATCAATTGAGAGCCAATAATAATGGATTCTCAAGTTCATTATAGTAATGAAAAGAAGTAGTTACAGAAACAAACTTACAGAAAAAATAATATAAATAAACAAATAAAGGGTAAGTCACAGGAAGAGGATCACCACTGACCATCGTGGTGGAGACGCCGGACCTTGCTGCCTCCAGAGATGGTTGTATATAGCAACCCCGGGTTGGGAAGGTATGAGTTCTATTCGATCAGAATTCAGAACCCATGTATCAGATGACAATAATCATGTATCAGATGACAATTAATTGGATTTGTTTGGGTTTCGATACAATAAGAACCCCCCGACCTGCAACGTTAATTAAAAAAAATGTATGCAATACACGTCAGTTGAAGAAACTTGGCTATTTTATGAAAATCCTTGCAGAAACTTAATAATATTTTTAAATCCAAAAGGTTTAGTTTGAAGCCCTTATAAATTTCAGTTTCGTTCTAAATTGTTTTAGAAATAGATAAGGTGAATATTTGAGCTAATCTGGTGGATAGTGAGATTCTGAATAAGAGTATGAATTTTCTGTCAAAAAAAGGACCCAAAGTAGCAAATTAAAGATCAGATTAAAACTTCTCTAATTTTCAACCAGCATCCGGCTAGTTTAAATGAGCTCTATAAATTACAAAAAATTATGTGAAATCTAAAAAAATGTAACATAAAAGAAATATTTTAATGCCTAGAACATGGTGCTAAAGTTTTCCCTGTAACTCGGGAATTTCAATTTTTTTTTCCTCCTAGGAACAAAGTGTAGCTCAGTGTTGAACATAGGACTTGCCATAACCCCACCCAACCCTTTTACCGCTGAGCCCAAGTGGCAAGGGATTTTGGGGTTGACATTGTGAAGGGTTGCATCATGCATTATGTCCACGTATTGGTGTTAACTGTACTAGTTTGCAATTAGGATTTTGTGAGAAGAGAATCAAAGAGTTGTAAGTTGTAACTAGAATCTGGATTACTGGGTGGACATCAGTGTTCTAAAAAAATGTTTAAGCGGCCGATTAAGCATCCGCTTAAATGTTTTCGGCCTGAAACCGAACAGAACTTGAAGAAAGCGGTTGGATTACAAGGTCAGGCGATTAATTCGCTTAAGCAATGATTAAGCGCCTAATCGGTGATTAATTAGCGTCCGTTTAAACATTATTCAATCGTTTTCTAAATGAATTCAAATTTCGAGCCCATTAAGCTAACTGAACTTAAACCCGATCCAATAATTGAGGATATAAATTATCGCGTGTTGGAGAATATTAGGGCTCGCGAGCCCTAAATTATCCGCATCCTCGATCCTCCTATAACGATAACGAAGCTCCCGAATCTCACGAAGGAGCCCTAGATGCTCACGGTGACGAGACGACGAAGCTCCCAGGGCTCTAATTTTATCTGAAGCTTCTGAAGCTCACGGCGGGGATGAATCTCTTGGGGAATTAGGGCTCTCGAAGCTCGATGACGAAAGCGCTGATCCTCTTGTGGCAAACTCCCCCTTCGACGACGACCTCTCCTTGCGGTTGATCCTCCCACGGCGACTCCCTCTTTGTCGAAAAAGACCCCCCCTGTGATCAGCTCTCTGGTTAGCAGTAAAGCATCAACAACGACATCCTCCTGCGTCGACGGCGGCCTCCCCCTGGTCAGCTCTCTCTCCCCCTCACGTACACGTATTTTGCTCAGGTTCTTACCAATGGTCTGTTTCTTTTAATAGGCTGAGAAGTGCCTCAAGCGTGAGAAGGATAGAGTTGCACATTACTTCCAATTGCATCTAGCAGTGAACCAAAGTTGTTAGAAGTATGTTACTTTTTGAAAAAAAATACATATGTTTGTTCATTTGAAAAGTATTTTTTAACTATAGTTGTTGGAGGTGGAGGTACATTGATGTACTTTGAACTTATTGACATTATTGTTTTTTAAATTCCTCTTAGTATTAGAAATTTAATTTTTTAAGTTATGTTTGCTATATCTTTTATGTTTTTTTGGGAGTTTATAGAATTCATATTTGCATGTTTTAAGTATTATAATATTATAACATATTAAAATAATAATAAAACATGTAATTCGTTTAATCACCTTTTAAACCGTTTAAGCATTATGCGCTCCCGGACCGCACACGTACTTAAACTGTTTTTTAGAACATTTGTGGACATTATTGGCAATGACTAAAATAGGCAAGTGATGTACCCGTATGAGTCTTGCTTTAAAAACTAGTGTTTGTTATCTGATTGTATTTACTCATGTTCTTGTGGCAATTTCTGATAAAGAGGTTTTCCATAGATGTTCTCTTCCTTCTTGCTTTTTTGGGAGAGAGGCTGTACTCAGTCAGGACATGAACCTGGGAACTCCCACTACCCTAATCCAACTCCCCCACCCCGCTTTACCAATGAGGCAACCCTCCCTGACATTTTTATTGAAATTGGAAAATTATGTTAATCTGTGAGTTCATGATGAAATCTCATATGCGCGGAGTTTCATTTTATGTGATGATTATAAAATCAGAAATTGTGTTAAACTTGATTTCATCACAAGATTTTAAATTTTATGCTCTTGATTTGATGACTCAAAAAATTATGTGATTTTTACAATTTCGTGATATCTCCACTTGCAAGTTCAATTATCGTAAATTGAATATATGCAAGGATTTGAGCATGTCATATGTGTGAAGAAAAAAGTTAAAAAAGTATCACTTTTCTAAGTGGATTTGTTCTGCATGCTTATGTGATCATTAATAAACTGGTTGTTACAGATCTTAGGTTGGACCATATGTTGTGAGGATTAGCCATCAGGTAAGGTGTCATCAACCGTGTTTTATGAGGATTGCCAAGTAAATGATGAACTAGACCACGTATAAGAGGATGGTCCATGTTACGAGGATTAGCCGCTTAAGTGTATCAACCAATGCATTGGATTAGGGCTGCAAACAAATCAGATTTAGATAGGTTGTTATCCAAATCCGAATCCGATAAGAAGAAGCTCTACCCAAATTTGAATCCACATCCAATTAGGAGAATGGGATCAGAAACCGATCCGAACCCAATAAAAAGTCGGGTTTGGGTTTGTGTTCGGCTTTGAATCATTCTTTAATAGATGTAATATTCTCATTTCATAATACCCGAATTGATAATTAAAATGATAAATAATGAATTTAAAAAAATATTACTGAAATTGTTAAAGCCATGGCTCCATCGATATCAAATCCTAATGCCCAAACCATGATGCCACATTGGCGTGTGCTTACGAGGGTGATTCAGTGTATTTGAACTAAAGTAAAACCATTTTTCAATTTTCAACTGAAAATCTCATAATATCCTCATTGATCTTCTAAACAACGTAATCTATTAGTTGTAACCTACAAACTAAAATTCAGAATTTAAATCCTAACCTAATAAATTGAATCCTATCTCATTGTTCATCATCCCTAAAGATAGAAAAGAAAAAAAGAAAAAAACCCAAAACCCCTTTCATATAAATCTCTCATTCCTCTCACCTCTCATTTCTCTTCTCAAACCCAATTTAGGCGAGGCACAGGCTTGCTAGACATGAGAAGGAGCAATTTAGTCTGAAGATAAGCGATTCAGGTGAGTGTATTTTAATTTATATGTTTTTTTCATATGGGCATTTCACCGAACACCTTGAGCATGTTATATTTTTTTCACATATTTCATTACCAAAACTCCACTCTAAAAACTAAATAAAAATATGTAAGAACACCCAAGAAGTGCCTCCTAATTATCATTTTTTTATTTAATTTTTACAATTTTTTCATAAAAAAGAAAAATTAAATTCAATAAAAATTAGAAAAAGTTACTGTAACAGCACTGTAGCAAATCCGGACCCGACACTGTAGCAGATCCGGACCCGACACTGTAACCATGGTTCATAGTCGCGGTCTCGGCCGCCGACTCGGCGGGCACTGAAACGGATCTGTCTCGGCGACTCGGATCGGTCTCGGGCGATACGCGCAAAACGCTACATAAAAAGCTCAAAAAATTCTGAAAAAATCATGACAAATTTTAAAAAAATGTAGAAATCCACATTCATGTATCACATGTCCAAAACATATCACCTAGCCAGTGTTCTAAATGGCGGCCACAGGGGCTACATCGGCCGAGAAAATTTATCGGAGATGGAAATATATCGGGATATATCGGAAATATTTTCAAAAATCGGATGTCAAAATCGAACTATAAATATACATATCTTCTTGTCTTAAATCGCATCTCAATAAGACAATATATGCATAAATTATATAAATCTACATAAAACATCATACTTATATATTTAAGATATACTTAACTCGATAACTTGCATTAAGCCAATGAATCCATAATCACCATCCAAGTGTAGAATCTTCAAAAATGTCACATTGGCACATCACTCGAATTACCCAAATACCTAACCTAGAAATTGGGTGTAAAACGCTATATTGGGTCCAAAATCGCCGAAATTGCAGCCGATATATTGGGTTCATGCCTATTTATCGGCGATTTTGGATGAAAAACGCTATATCGGTTTGTATGTGCCAAATCATTGCGGCTAGGTACCGTAAATGCAATATCGGCGCAATATCGAGGTTATATCAGGGATATTTAGAACACTGCACCTAGCACACTAAACATAAAGCGAAAGCATACATACACGCATCATCGGTAGAAACATATCAAAATATATGCACAATATAGTAATTGCACAAACTACATTTATAAATACATGCTAATGTAGTTATTTTTACATTGAATTGCGATGAGGCACAAAATCATCATAATCATCTCTGCGTTAAGTAGACAAACCGATACTAGTACTAGTATATCTCTCAAGTTGTGGTCTGTAATCATGGATATATGTCACACCATAATGTTGGCCTGATGTCAAACTCAACATTTGCATATGACCTTCAAGACTATAAGTTCCTCTATCAATACTATTGTTGTCCTCATTATTGTCATCATCACCACTGCCGCCATCACATCAGTGTCATCATTATCATCACCATCTTTATCATTATCACTACTAGAACTGAATAAAACTCTCACATCTTCACCACCACCATCATCATTCGCTTCTCTTATACCTCGGAGAGGGGAAAGCGGGGAGAGATCGGAAACAGGGAGAGAAAAGGAGGGGGAGGGGAAAGAGACAGAGAGATGGAAAGAGAGTGAGTGAGATAGGGAGGGGAGAGAGAAACAGAGGGAGGGGGAGGGAAAGAGACAGAGAGACGTGAGATGGAAATGGGGGAGAAAAAGAGCGGGTGAGAGAGGGAGAGGGAGAGAGAAATAAAGGTAGGGAGAGAGAAAGAGACAGAAAGAGGGAGGAACATCACCTGGGGCTGAGGAGGAGCGGCTGGCGGCGATCGGGCGGCTGCGGAGTCCAGATCTGAGCAGCGATAATCGGGCAACGGCGGCGATCTCTTGATCTGAGCGAGAGAGGTAAGTTTTTTCTTTTCTTTTTTTCTTTATACCCGTTCGTCACGGTGAATATACGTTTCGAGCTGACTCGGCCGAGAATCGGAGTCGACTCGGTTGAGTCACGACCGATTCGGCCGTGAATCGACCGAGTCGACCGAGTCAACTCGGATTCTCGGCCGAGTCGGTCTCCTCTGAGTTGAGTCGACCGATTCGTGACTCGGACTCATCTCGGAGCGGGCCGAGACGGATACGACTCGTCCGACTCATCTCCGAGTCGGCCGAGTCTTTGAACCATGACTGTAGCAGACCCACACCAGTACTGTAGCAAACCCAAACTCATTACTGTAGCAGTCCAGACCCGTTACTGTAGCAAACAAACCCATTAAGGATTTAAATTGATTTTAGGCTTATAAAAATTGAGAAAAATTGGAAATAAACTCAAAAAATCAAGAAAATTGTGTAAAATCACAAACTGAATTTTTAACTCTGTAAAATTATTTTGGCAGTGAAATAAATTAAAGTAATTAAATCTATGATATTTTTATAATAATTATCTAAACTGAATTAAGTTAATTCTAGATTTTCGAACTTGACTATATAACTCAATATCCAGTTTAGTGGAAACCCAGGTGAGTGCTTTTATTTTTTTAAATAAGTTATGATCCATTTTGATAAAATTGAGTATAGTTGTCAATTATGTAATTAATGTTTAGCCATTCGAATTTATTAGTTAATTTTCTTGTACTGAGAATTGCAAATTCTCATAACGTAGATTTATGCAAATGACTATGACGTTTTGCTCTGAAATTGTTCAATTGTGATTACATAAAATCGGTATAAATAGATTTTTTAAATAAATAATTATTGATTTTTGAAAAACTGAATTAGTAAGTGTTTACTCTTAAGAACAACAACAACTAAGCCATTTGTCCCAAGTATTTGGGGTAGGCTACATGAACCAAAAGAGAATTACGCCGGATCGGGCACATGGATCAGCTTTCTCCACTCATTCCTATCGAGCAATATGCTTTCACTAAGACCTTTAGCCTTTATATCTTGTCGTATTACCTTCATCCATGTTTTCTTCGGTCTCCCCTGCGCTCTTTTAACTTGCCCTAATTTGATACGCTCTACTCGCCAGACTCTTAAGAAAATACTTAAATAATTATAAGTAATGAAGATTTCCCGAAATGTTAGATTATAAATTATGAATAATTATGCATTTTATTAATTGTTTAATTTTGATATAGTATATCGGTTTGTGATGCTCATTTATACTTCATATATTTATTTTACATGTTCTATGTAAGTAATTACAAATTCAAAAATAATTATAATTTTTTGAATTATTAAAATAGACACTTCTTAGAAATAATTAAGAATAAAAGTAAACAATGAAGATTCTTGAAAAATTATATTTTAAACTCTGAATATTATAGTAAGTATTCTTCATTATTAAATCTATTTAAACAAATCATTTTCATTGTGTTTAATAAATCATCTTAATTATAAAGTTAAAATAAAGAATGTATCTTTCAAATAAATTATGCAAACGATTAAGACTTAGTGTTTATTCTGCATTTTTAAATAATTAATATTTTGTTATACATGAACATATCTTGCAAAATTATTAATTAAATGTTTTATTATCAAGTCACTTAATTAATTTTCCTAACATCTAGAAAATCATAATTTTCAAGATTTAATTTATTGTACAATAATAGTATCTATGTTCATGCATCTAAATACTATAAATATTTTAAATAAATATTCATTAACCTCTAAAAAATAAATAAGTTTCACTCAGTAACTTTCTAAAATTATGGCAATTACCAAATTTATAATATTTAAGATTGAATAAAATTAATTAGTATTATCTCTTAATTATTCAACTCTACTTGCATGAAACCAATATGATTATTACTGAAAATAATTATTAATTTTCAAAAATTGAAGGAGTTGAATTACTGATACTAGGATATTTTGATAACATTTTAAAGTGATGTAATTAGTGGAAAGTTCAAAAAACTGAATGAAGAACTTTGAATTCATATATAGTGACATCCATTGCATGACTTGACATGCATTAGTAATCATATCAATGATTATTGGCTGCGTTACTGAAATTACTGGGATAATATTGTGATACCATACTATTACACCCTTATACTGTTGACAATGTAGTGTACTGTTACTATTCATTGTACTGTTACTATTCGTTGTCATTGTATTATACTAGTAAATCTAGATAACACGGATATTGATTAAACTAAGTAATAATATGATTAGATAACTTACATCGGGATTGGGAAAATTAATGGAGGAGATAAAGTCTGTATTTTGGGTGGACATAGGATACAGGTTACGCAACCAAAAGAGGGTTCCATTGTAGAGTTCCTGTGGGATGACTGACACCCCGTCCTGTTCTTATTCTTATTTCTGTTTATACATGTTATACATGTTACTTGACTTGTTATACATGTTACCTGACTACCTTGCGGTAGGGCCTGGTTCAGCGACAAGAGTTTGGGTCGTGATCCCAAGTATGTACGGGACCCACTTAAAACACAGACATGTCTCCAACCAATCAGTTTTAATAACATATGACCCCGATTGATATGTATAGTAGGCATAGTATGGGATGCATCTATTACATGTGGTAATTGATGTTCGCTGACATAATTAATAATAAGTGACTGACATCGTTCACCGTAACTGATGTGTGCTAGCTTATCATATACTTGTACGCCATGACAGTCACCTGACACTTGATGTTATGACAGATTGATCCCGTCACTCCCTAAATTATGTACTGTCTATTATCATAACACTTGTGACAATTGATTGATGTTATGTTATGCTATATTATCTTTTAATTTCAGTTTTATTCATGATATTTCTCATTAAGTACATTTTACACTAGCAGTATCACACTATGTTCATACTGTGATATGTACGTGCATCATTCCCTCATTTTTACACACTCATTAGGAGTTCTGACTCCCTGAATTTGTACATCCAGGTATATGATTGCTACAATTTATTGATCAGGTATTTGGGGACACCTGCATTACGAGGAGCCAGATTTCTTTTTGCTAGATCATCTATTGTGGGTATCGTATCGTACCTTCTTTTATTCTGTTGATTTCTATTGATTCTCTGTAGCTCGGACTCTATATCTATTCTATTGATTTATTCGTAGAATAATATTATCATGCGTGGGAATTAAATGTATTATTGCAGTGACTTTATTGCCTTTATTGTTTATTTATATAACTTGTTTAGGTCACTTTAGGCTTAGCGTGTATCGTGAGGTATTTTCCTCGCGTATAAATGTCGTTGACTCTCGTCGCGTCTCCACTACAGCGTATTTTAGGAAGGGGGACGTGACAATAGATGAAATTAAATAGAAAGAAAAGTGTATATAGGTAACATTAATGACCTGATTAGTGAATAATTGCCTCTTGGAACTCCAAAAACCAGAGAGAGTAATCAGTTGACGTCATTAATTGATAGCTTACTTCTCTCAAAACCAAATTGAGTAATTACTTAGTATCATTAATTGATAGCTCTTAGGTTCCAAAAACCAGATTGGGAATATAAGATAGTCTTGGGTACTATACAAGTGTTAGGTAACAGACGCCTTTTCAAATCTGTTATATAGATTTCGGTTTGTGTTTCAGGTTGCATTTTGGGTTTTCGGGTTCATTATCAACAAAATCCGAATCGGATTTGAAATTCAATCGGGTTTTCCGAAGTAAACCCCAACCCAATCTGAGATGATCTAATTTTTAGCATCCGAATCCGAAGTAGCAGCGACAATTCATATCGGGTTAGCGGGTTTAGCGGGCTCCATTTACAGCCCGATGTTGGATCATGCTATCAGGATTAGCATCGGGAAACGACATGAGACAATGTCATGAGGGATTAGCTACAAAGACCCTGACAATGCTCCCCATTTTTTGATATCTACCAAGATTAAAATATTCTCACTGATAACTATCTTGGCTAAGAGTGGGTTATAATTGTACCGGCAAGTCCAATATGCCATGTTGATGTGGATAATCCATATTTCTATCTAAAATAAAAGTGACAATTATTTTATAATAGTTTTCTTTCATTTTACCTCTTATTGTGATGCTTATGTCACTACTAAGCTGACAAGCTAACCCCTTTTTTGCAGGATTATTTTTTCATATTGGATTATTGAGGACACTAATGGATAGTGTGATTCGTGAATGATCTAATTATCAATGAATGGAAGGAATCAGACCATTTTTATTTCAAAATTTGGTTCAATTAGTACTCTTTCTAAAATTTAAAAATATTTTATGATCAAGGGATTTATTTTTAACTATATTTTGGACATGAATTGAACTCTCAGTTATATTGCTATTTGGATATTGGAGATAAATAATTGTAAGAATTACGAAAGCTCTTGAAATGTGGGATGATATTTATCTTTGTTGAGATTACAATTTATTAGATAGTGTTTTACATCAATGATTTGTTGGTTGGTTAGGTATATGTTGCTTTGATGAAATATGAAAACTTGTGGCCTTGCAAGTCACAACTGTTATAGGATTGTGGTAGTTATGTGTTCTATTGTACTTTGGGGCCTGACATTTTCTGTTTGCTCTTGGTGGGGAGGCAGATCAGAGCCCTAGCACATCCACTGAGAAAAGGGAATTTATCCAGAATCAGAAGCTTGAAGAGATGGATGGAAGTATCCAAGATCATCGCAGGTCAATTTTGATGGATGTTATTGATATATTGCTTATATGGCTATTAGATATCATTTTGGAAGTCATCTGGTTTTCCCTGGAAGTTGGGGATGCTAGATTCTTTACTAAATTCACAGGCTTCCCCCTTCTGTTAACAAATGGAAAACATGCTCCAATTCCCCACAATACCACAAACCTTATAATATACAGAAACTGATATCTGTAAACTGTAGTCTGATAAACACCTTCCACTTGCCATAATGAATTTAAGGCAAGGAATGGCTTTTCCCGGAATAAACTGAGGTATAAGAACTTTATAAGAAAAGAAAACCTAAATAAAAATATATATAGAAAAATAATCATACAGCAAAATATTAACAGAAAACTGTTTATCCCTTACTTTCACATGATATTAAGCTCACAAAGTCACAAAGTTACATGAAAGAAAAAATTTCTGACGAATGAAAATTATAATCAACATACTGGATAAATGTCTAAGCATTAATCCTCCATATCACATTTGCCCCAAAAAAGGTAATAAAACTTATGTGGTTGTTCGAATTTCTTTTACTATGCTCACCAACTGATTAGCCACTACCACTTGATTCACAAAATAGAAATGAATATTATCAAAACAAGGTTGCAGCATTACTCAACAGTAGTTTGCATTCACAAAAAACGTTACCCATAATAAAACAGCAGTTGCAAGTAAATCAAGTGATAAACCTAAGGTGATAGGTTCAATACGTTTCGCGTAGATAACCAAAACAATAAGTCGTATCCTTGGTTTTGCTCTATTTATTTTTCAACATATGAACTGAACAAATAGGAGTATGTATGATTCCATAAGATAGGAAAATCATATAGTGGTACTCAAACATTGACAAGAAAATAAATATATATAGAAAATGGCTTGGGACGTAAGATTCAACAAGGATCCCTCTCTTTTTCTTATTTGATCAAGGCTCTATATAGTGCGTTGGACTCATGGTGGCCAGGGGATCCCACATCAGATGGCGGATGTTGGCCTGTTGGGACATAGAATAAATAGTAGGCCCCATATGATGAAATATTCACACACGTGCATGCACATATATATATATATATATATATATATATATATATATATATATACACACACACACACACACACACACACACACACACACACACACACACACACACACACACACACAAACACATGCATGGCTTGAGAAGTAGGGTTCAACAAGGATCCCTCTTTGATGGGGAAAGCGAACAATCTAGATTTGACAAATTTAGGATTTTAGTTGATTTCATATTTTAAAAGATTTGGTCAAGATTTAAGATTTATTTGAATCTAAAAGTAGTTAGATTTGTTGAGATTTGATGTTATCAATAATTCCACATGAGGTGCACGTATTGTAGACTATATATAGCCATGTAGTGATGAAAGATAATAAATGATTATGAAATTTTTGATAAGCTATTTGCTTTGGTATTGGTTCGGATCCCCATGGATTGAATCATAGGCGGCGAAGCCAATGTCCGGGTTGCGGTCCGGGTTGCGATCCGGGTTGCGATCATTTCTTTCCTTTCTTCTCTTGTTCTTCCCCAATTTCACCAAAAAATCCACCACAAACCTAAAACTCCCTCCATCCCACATTAATTTGGTATCAGAGACGAATTTTCTACTTTTTTCCTTCCACAAAAATCCACTTTAAAGAAAAAAATATTGTTCCGTAAATAGTATCTTTATTGTTCCGTGAACAGTTTGGAAGAATAGTATCTTTATTGTTCCGTGAACAGTGATTTTACTGTTCACGGTTATGGTTCACTGCTCAAGCCCATTCGGAGTCCGAGTCGAGTTTCGTCTAAAACGTTGGATGGATGACTGAGTCCCGGAGCTATTGGAAAGATTTCAAGGCAGTTGGATAGCATATCTGACCTCCACAAACCTGTGTTTGGCGCCGATACTGCTCCTGCAACAGAAGATCAGTGTTTCAGTCCACATTTTTAGCCGATTTGAATCCAGTTCGAACCGTTAAGATTCTTAGGTAACTTCTAATCTTTATGCACTGAATTTTCTCTATGGGCTTTTAATTTTGTGGTAGTTACATAAATAATGATGCTGATGATAAGGAGGTTGAACGAAATATGTATGCAGTTGTCCCGTATTTTCAGGGTTTTAATGATCATATTGGGTATGAGAAATGAGAAAATAATCTTTAAGAATTCTTTAGTTATTTTATTCTGACATCCGAGCAAAAATATCATTATGTCCAAATGAGGCTGGTTGGACAGGCTTACTGGTGGTGGAAAGACGGCTAGCTACATCGACGATCAGTATTGGTTTGTCTTACGAGATCATCTTCGTAGTCTGCATGCTCCACACCTTCTTTATGCATCAGAGGCAGACTACAATATTGAGCTCGAGCCTGAAAGCCGATCATTCGTCGATATTTGCACTGAGCTTCAGGAGGCCTTGAAGATATATGTAGCAAGTCAGGCTGCAAAAATTGACACAAATCCAGAGCCTCCAGTTCTTGTCGAACCAGAAGTTGCAGATGAGTCAGTGCCAACAATTATTGAAGAGCCAGAGCCAAAGATAGAAGAGCCTCTTGTAGAGACTTCAGCAGATCTTCCAGTGGAGCCTACCATGGAGCTAGTGTCATCTGTGATAGCTATATCCTTAAGATTGTCTGATGTCTACAACCCGTTGCAAATCTTTCTACAAGAGATTCAGCAGAGATTGGTGCCTTGTATGTAGGTTAATTTCCAGTGGAACTAAGTTGCCTTCTTATGCTGCACGTATCATGTTCGAGCTACCGCCAACATCAATCAGTTTACAATGGAAGCCAGTTCCACTTCCACCACCTTGGTTCAGTCAGAATGCATTAGTATTGATTCCCCGACTACCACCTTAGCCCGATTGAGGATTTGTGACGTGATTCAACCCGGTTGTGCTTGCCTTACTGATTATCACTGCATTCACTGGAGATGAATGCTTTCAAGTCATGGAGTTTGATATGGAAAGCGAAAGGTCAAGATTTGACCGATTTAAGATTTTAGTTGATTTCAGATTTTAGTATATTTGGTCAAGATTTAGGATTTATTTGAGTCTACATATGGTTAGATTTGGTGAGATTGATGTTATCAACAATTGCACGTATGGTGCACGTATTGTAGGCTATATATAGCCATGTAGTTATCTTTGAAAGATAATTAAATGATTATGAAAATTTTGATAAGATATTTACTTTGGTATTGGTTCGGATCCCCAAAGGCAGTGAAGCCAAGATCTAGGTTGCGATCCGCGATCATATCTTTCCTTTCTTCTCTTGTTCTTCCCCAATTTCACAAAAAATCCGACCACAAACCCTACACTCCCTTCGTCCCACATCGCTCTTTCTCTAACCAAGGTTCTAATGACTGATGTCAGGTCCACGATGGCTCGGGGGATTCGACGTCAAATAGCACGTGTCAGGCAATATATGGACATGAAGCAAATAGTAGGCACCATAATGAATAAAATCGTGTACGCTCAGGCACACGCACATGCGTGTGTATGTCCCACATGTAGACATTGATAAATTTGAAGAAAATGCAATGTCCGAATTGTCATGTGTTAAAAAAAACATAAATGTGAAGGCATTAAGAACACATATCCATATTATGCAATGAAATAGACAATGCAAAAATGATCCACACATAATGTATAAGACTTAATAAGAAATAAATATAAGGAATATAAAGAATAAAGAAAGAAAGTTAATGAATGATAACAATACTATTATAATTCATGTGAAAATGCTATGTAGGTGATACATCAAGCAAATTCTTGATCAAACCAGAGTTCGCATGTATAAACTATAAAATGAAATAAACTGTATCTACCTTCACTTAACAGCGTTGAGTGTCAGAAACTACATGTCAGAGATGAATGTTTGATATTTAAAACAATGTATTCAACTTCAACATAGAAAAATATAGCCAATAAAAGAACATAATATTTGCTTAATGACAATTACCTGAGGATCATAGAGGCAGCAAAGATGCACAAATTGGGATTATAAAAAAAGGTGAATCTTAGGGATATGGATTTAAGTCAAATGGAATATAAGTTTGCATCCATTAAGAATGCACTGGTTTATACATTTGCCAGCACCCAATATCCCATTATTAAATGTCATGATGCAATTATTGCTCTTAAGTATTGTGGCTGTTGGATTAGGACTGTGGCATTCATACAAATCATGGGCAAAGACTGGTTTAGAGGAGATAATAATTTCAGATTTCATATATAGAAAAGCTTTATTTTCCAGTATAAGCAACTATGTAAAAGGGCTGTCAGAGCACTCACCTTGATGGCATTTGCAATCTGACAAGAATCTGGAATAAACCTAAAGGCAACACCGTCAACTTTGAGCTGGAATACCTGCAATCACTTTAAATGAGACAAAAATAACAAGGCAAACACTAGCAGATAGGAAGATAGAAACAAAATTTAACTAGATGGATAGAGTTGGAGATAGGAACAACAATGAGGCAAATTAGGGTCAAATTCCACAAGATCCACATGTTGATCCATTTTAAAATTGTTGGATCCACATTGGATGTGAAAGAACTAAGAAATGCAAAGTGCCATACCCAGATTCAAATCCAACAACTTATTGGATTCAGATGCAGGTTTCAAAATAACCAAATAGATTTTCTTTTCCCGACTACAGAGAGTTTTATTAAGAAATAAATGGAGAACTTGAACGCTCATAAAGAATAACTTCTAAAATTCTTTTGAGTATTTGATATATATGTCTACGTATGACATAGTAGATGCAATTGGTCGTCAAAGGAACAGCAACAATTAGTGAGTTAAGGCGTATATATACATCCAGTTAATGGACTCTCGGCTTAGGATCCTTAAGGTTCTATATGATCCAAGAATGAACAGGATTACAGGATACATACCCAATAATCAGTAGTATCTGATTTAAGGGACCCCAGAAAGGAAATGTCAAGTTGAATTCAGATCAGATTATCAGATCGGATTAGGCTCCATTACCATCCCCAGGGGGACAGCATAGTTGACGCATAATACATTATGAAAAGGAAGTGGATGAAGCGTCAAGTAAGAAGCATATTCATTATAATGTGAAAAACAGATCATAGATTAGAACAAATAGAGACATGGATGACCTAGCTTATAAAGCTCACCATAAGCTTAAGCGAATTTATTCCACTGTACAACTGTATCTAGATGTACATAAGAGGCGAGTATTCATTTCTCGTAAATTTAGAGCAGACAGAAAGGTACTAAGATAGCCAGACCGTTAAGCCTAGGATGTATGTATTCATGAGGCAATTTAATTATTACTTAAAAGTTGATAGCAAACTTTAGTGTCAGAACTTTTCTGTTAATTATATAGCATTTCATTGGAATGAAATCATGGAACTAAATATGAATTATGGAGAAAAAAGTCATAAAACAACTTTGACTAATGTCAGGTTGAAATCATACCAAATTCTAACAATATGGACATGACCGCTTATATTGCAAATTAAAAACAACAAAAATTTGTGTCTTACAAGAATTATGCCTTTACAAAGCACAATAAATTAACTAACTGATCGTGGTTATTCAAGGTCACAGCAACAGTGATTGAAATGGGTTCAAAAAGCCTCAAATCTATATATCATGCATACCAATTCCGAGGGGACTGTACTATTCAAGGACTCACGTTCATTTTACAGTTTAGAAAAGAAAAGGTTCTATTTATTATCAGAGTTTGTGGTATGTCTTGGAAGAATGTGCAGTTAACTTCATATATTGTCTAAGCAAAAAAGAAAATAAAAATAAAAAAGTTGAATTTGTTTATTCAGATCACACCCTTAATACAAATTACATCATTTAAGATCATGTCTTAGAAGAAAAATAGTTTGTTTTAACACATGCATCATATGTGGCCAGAGATCTAGTTCAGGTCTAGGTATTAGAGGAAGATTGAGAAAAAGCAAGCGATCTGAAGCAAAAGGTTTAGGCTGATAATAGAAAGTTGAGATTTTTTAAATCCAGTTTGGTGGCCCACAAATTAAATTCAGATATTTACACCTAAATGAACAAATTATATTCAAAATATATTTAGCTCAACCTAATCCATCAATTATCCATTCATAAACCAAATCAATCACAACATCAGTTCCACCTGGCTTAGGATAACACATCAAACAATGGAGAGAAGTAAACCATTGTTACAAAATACACCAATTCATAGATGACGGCCATCAGCTTGGATTGTCCACCAACCCATCTTTTCGTCTAAAAGATAACTGAGTTAAATTGGGAAGAGCAACATTTACCGAAATTTTAAGCTGTAAAAAAATGGTTAAAATATTTTTAATATTAACAGCATGATAAGCCTTAGATATCAACAACGGCCAAAATAAGATAAAGGTCCTATTTTTTACATGTAAAATTACAAAATTTCACGTGCTAGACCTAAAATAATGGAAATAGAAACACCTAATTTTCTTAAAAAATTACTTCTTGATGGTTTCGGAATCAAGAAAATTTAAAAAAGATATACTACGAAATTCAAGAAATCGCTGAATCCTTCACCTTATTGAGGGCGACGGGGACGACTCTCGATCCCTCTCGCATCTCCTGATTCATGGACCTCATCTGATCAAGCAGCGCCTCAGCGTCCTCCTTCTTGAAGCAGAAGAGGCCCAGGGACTTGCCTGTCCTCGCCCCCGAGACCAGCACGAACTCCTCGGCGTTGTTGCTGAGCGTGTAGACGGGGACGCCGGCAAGCCTCTCCTCGACCTCGGAGGTCGACATGGCCAGGTCGAACCGGTGGGCCCCGGCCCTGGGAGCGGATATGTTGGCCCATGGGGGCTGGGCTCTGGATTTTAGGGCAGACTGCAGGAATTGAGCCGCTTGGGTCTTGATGTTTTGGACGAAGCTGGCGAAGGGGTTGGGGTCTTGGTGAGAATTATGAAAGGGGAACTGCATTTTCTTATGAGAGAGAGAAATTTGGGGCTCTAGAGATATAGAAGAGAGCTTTTGGGTTTGGTGATGAAGTGAGAGTTTTGGCGGCACACTAGGGAGACAAAGGAATCTTCCACATTCCTATGAGAAAGTGTTTCAAAGGTTTTAGATATGAGCAGTGATCCGGGTGAGAAAGTTGGCTTAAGTGAGAATATGACAAGGAGGCACAACAGTCATCACATTAGCATTAGCATTTGGGTGATTGAGATTATTTTTAGGTGGTTAAAATTAAAACTCAAAAATTAAATTAGTGAACTAAAAACTAATTTGACCAATCTAAAAATTAATTTCAACCATCCAAAAGATGATTAAGGGCTGGCACTTCAGAAATGATTCTGAATCAACCAGCGTATCCCTAAGTGTCTCTCTCGTCTTCTTCGAGAGGCGGAGTAGCTCGTGCAAGATAAAATGAGCTGGAATATTGGCCAATTGTGTCAATATATCAAAGCAGAAAGGAGCATTGAGTCCTTTGAAAAAAATCTTCTTCAAGGATTCATCAAAGCGAATCTCCTTCTGCTTTTCTTTTTCCTTGGGCACCGTGACTTGGACAGGTGCAGCTGTTCCTGACGTCGTTAGTTGGGGTGCTCTGTCGGGTGTCTGGTCGTACTATCGCAAGTACTGTTTACCAGAACGTGTACCCACTGACTGCGAGGTGGAGGCTATGTTGCTAAGGTAAGCTTTTCTCCTTCTGAGTCACTGAGAGACGCTACAGTCACAGAGTTGTCGTCTGTTGCGAGAGAGACGGCATTGCATGACTTGCCTTTGAGCTTGAGCTTTCTAGTCTCCCATTGTTCATCTTGAACAATATCTGTGTGAACCCACATGATTTCTCTAGATCATGTCGTCATTGGGATAAGATCCTTAGCTTTCTGCTTTTCAGCCATTAGATTGATAACATCCAATCTAGCCTTTGGGATTGGGACTAAGCCATCTTGAACAGTCATCTTCGGTAGGTTCCGGAATTAAGAGTTACCATTTTGGCGGTGACCTTCTTTTGTTCTGACTTGAAAGTCAGAACTCCAGCATCCATTAATGCCTGGATCTTGTCCTTGAGGACATAGCTTCTGCTGATAGGATAATGCACCATCCTATAAAAGAGGCAATAGTTAGGATCACTTGTGCGCCCTACTTCATTTGGTCGCTAAACTTCAGGTAACTTGAGCTTGTTACCCTTGTGAAGCAAGTGGAAGATCGTCATCACTTGTTCAACTTTGAAGGAGTACACCTTTGGCGGGAATTTGAATTCCTGGTTGCCAATGGTGTTGCTCTTCTACTTTGGTTGAGCTGTTCCTGATAGCTCAACGACCATGCTTTCCTTCCCCTTTGATTGAGAAGACTGGGCTGCATCACGCCCTTGGTGTTGACCCCTATATGTTCTTGGGAACTGAAGGTTCATACTTCTTAGCCGATTTCTTGGCTATCTCAGCTTGTTCGGCAAGCTCCTTCCATGTATGGGTTTGATAGCTCCTATACGAATTTTCACTTTATCGAGAAAATTATGCCGGCTTGTTTGGAGTAACATGGGCAATAGCATACCAGTAGGGCACATGAGAGAAAGGTTGTGAAATCTCTCAATGTATTTCCGCACAGATTCTCCTCCTTTCTGGACTGTTGAGAGGATCTTGTTCATAGTCACTTCGGTGTCATTCTCGTAGAATCGAGAGAGGAACCGAGTTTATAGGTTAATCTAAGAATTGATAGAGCCGCTGGGTAGGCTCCTAAACCAATCAAAGACTACGCCCTTAAGGGTGCAAATGAATAGCCTAGGCATGATGGCATCATTATCTCTTACATTACCAGAGTGAGATCAAAAGTAATAAATATGATGGTTGGGTGAGCTCTTTCCATCGTACGTGTGTAACGTAAGTGGTTTAAACTTTGGCGGGTATGGTACCGAATCCCACTCCAACGGGTAAGGACGAGTCACCCCAACCTTCTTCAGTTCATCCCTCTGGAGTAGGCATGCAATCTGAGCTTGGATGCCTTCGATGAACTTGACATCAATTAAGGAGCTTTCCTTCGACTTCTCAGTCTTAAGATGTTTATCGTTGTTGTACTTCTCTTCATCGTGATTACTACTAGTGTCCTTAGCATTTCGGTTGACCATGAGCTGAGCTAACATCTGCTGAATGTTGTCCAAAGCTTCCTTCTGAGCTTTGGAAGTCTGCTATTGTGCCTCCATTCGGCGACAGAGGTCATCATTATTATTGTCGGCCATGTTAGCCGATACAAACCCCATTCGCACTGAGCTAATGGTAGCTGAAGAGGCATATCCACTAGCCTCCTCCTCGTCATCGAACCATTGGAAAAGATCCTCAATGGTGTAGGTGACACGACTCCAGTTGATGAATAAGGTTGTTTATAATTATAGGGTATTGCTACCCTGGAGCAAGTACCTTGGAAGGCACCCTCTTGTTCCATGAGAACCTAACTCAAACTGGGGCTATAATCAGATTCCAGGGAGCTAATTGGAGGAGTAAAGGTTCTTCGTCCCCTTCATCGGGACGGGAATAGATCCCTACCTCTCCTTATCATGTTAACAGAGGCTGTTGTAAGATGGACCAGCTTTGTTATCTTCTTCTTCCAGAACCTGGGTTTCTCAGAAGTTTGGGTTGCCAACCGGTTGAATATCGATTACTGGCTTGGAGGAGTGATGGGCATTGTACCCAGACAGCAGTGGACGAAATGGATTATCACAAGTTGACATCCTGCTTATCCGCACTGGGACGACGAGATGTGAATGGATTCCTCAGAGCGAAGCTTTCACTTATTCCTCAGATAGTCTCTCAAATATGTGTTAATCGAACCCAACTGATCCATCACAAAAACTCGAGGAGATTGAAAGTTAGCCCCCTTGGGCTGAGAAGCCTTAGGCTTAGTTTTAAAGGCTTTCTTTTTGGCTATAGGCGAAGTTAGGATAGCTTTACCTGAAAGAGTAGCTTTGCAAGGTGAAGCTACTATTTTAGCTTTGCCTTTGAAGGCAAGCTTAGCCTCTTTCTTTGAGCGAAGCTGAAATAGCCTCGCTGTTAGCACCCATTGGTGCTTTATTTCTAACCTTGCGGCTAATATCCTTAGCATTTAGTGCTGTCAATGAGAGCGATGTTGAATTAGTAACGCTATTAGCACAAAAGGTGCTCCAGTCTTAGCCTCGCGTGCGGCAGACTTAACACTGCCTAGCAGTGTTGTTGATGCAAGCATGGCTGCAGTAGCCTCGCTGTTTAGCACAGAGTGCTTTGGCTTTAACCTCACGGGGCAGGCGAGGCTAAACTCTGTAAAGAGTTGAATTAGCTTTGCATTGGGCGTGTTTGGTTGCAAGGAAGTGGTCGGAAGTAAGGAAACGAGAAAGTATAATTGCTCACTTTCCTATCTATCCATACACCAGAAAAGGAAAATAAGAAAACCCTATTGTCTTTTCTCTTTTATACAACCATTTCCGCACTTTTAGGGTGCTACAGTTAATTTTATGGTCATGTAAAATCTCATTTGTAATAAGTTGTAGCACAAAACAGTTAATTTTTTGATCATGTATATCTCACTTGAATTCTAATTACAGTCCATTTTATATTTTTCTTAATTAATTTTTATTTTAATATTATTTTGCGGTCAATTTTGTGGTAAACTTTTCCATTTTCACTTTCACATTACCATCTAAACACCAGAAAAGACATAATATTTTTCAAATCACACTTCCCAATAACATCCAAACACCGAAAAACTTACTAACCAGTTCCCAAGTTCCAAATGAAACATTATTACTTCCTCACTTCCACCCTTAACCAAACAGGCCCATAATGAAGCTATTGAAAATACACCTAGAGGGGGGGGGGGGTGAATAAGTGTACTAGCTAATCTAATGACAATGATACATAATTAAAAACTATTTATGCAAAATAAAGCTATTAAGCTAACACATAAGGTTTAACACAAGAGTGTAGCCGAATTCCCGATGAAGGGCTCTGGACTATCTCCTCAAGATTCATTTAAATTAAGAGTTGAGATACCACTATGACTCTCTTGGTTGAATACAAGTGTGAGCAAACAATCTCAAGCATATATCAATTAAACACAAGATATATCAAGCATATAAAGAGATAAACAATGCAAGCATGCAAGATATATAAACATAAGTGAGAGAGAGAGCAATCGCAAACACGGGAGAATTGTTTCGAGGTTCAAGCACCCTTGCTCTACGTCCCCGCCGTCAACACTATGAAGAATTTCCACTAGAATCGATCCCGCAAAATCACTCGGTGCTGCAACACCTACAACGAGTTCACACTAGAACTCTTGGACCCGCAAGTCCCTCATTTGTTCCCGCAAGAACAACACACACAAGCATACTAGCTTGCCGCACCTCTACAACGAGCTCCTACAAGAACTCGTCACAACACAAACCCGCAAGTTCGCCTCCTCAAATACAAAGATGAACACTTGGTGATCTCAACACTTTGATCACCCAAAAATACTCTCACAACAAAGATCCCTGGAGGATTAATATAGCAATGGAAAGCTCAAGTTTGTGTGAGAAAAACTAGATAGAGTAGTAGAGGAAAACTTAAGAAATCTCTTTTAAAAAACAATCTTGAAAACTCTCCCTTTGATATGGAGTATTAGCTCTAAAACAAGTGGAGAAAATCTCTAAGAGATATGGGAAAAAACTGACTTTGAAACCCTCTCAAAATCTTGTACAAAACAGGCTAAGGGAACCCCATTTTATAGGGGATCAAAAACTAGCCGTTGGAGGCCAACACAGCAGAAATTCTGTTGTCGGTCGATCGGCCGGTCGACCTGCCAACAGTCATATTTTTAACCGTTGGGGCCTGCCGGTCGACCGCCCGGTCGACCAGGGCCAGATTTAGAGAGCAAAGCTCTCTGGACGGTCGACCGGGTCGGTCGCCCGGTCCTCAAGCCAAAGGGCTGTGCACGTTTTGTGCACATTGGTCGACCGACTTCTGACTCAGTCGATCGCCAGAAGGCCAGGTCAGCACATCTTAAGGATTAAAACTTGGTTTTTAAAACTCTTATAAAATCACATAAAATCTACAAAAATAAGTTCTTTGAAATACTTTGAAGTGCAAATATGTGTGATCAAAAATCAGCACATATTACAAACTTTTTGAACTATTTTTGTAATATAGAAATTTTGCCTTAAACAAAAATCCGTATTTTTCAAAAATAATCTTTATTTGAAAAATGATTTTTTTCAAAACTTCTCCAAGTACAAAAACAAGATATTTTAAATACTTTTGAAGCTTAATGTGTATGGATATGATCCAATACACATATACGATGAAATATCTATGTTTTTGACAATAAGCTCTAAATTAAGTTTTGATAAATACGAAACCTAAACATATGATATAGAATCACCAAATAAGTTTTTCTAAACTTTTGAACCAACAATGTGCATGGATGAAATTCAAAATACATATAAATCATATAAACTTATTTTGATGAACTCTAATCATGAAACATAAGTATGTATACTTTGAATTATGATTTACTGCTCAGGATTATGATTTACTGCGGTATTTGAAAGTCCGACCTACTTTAGTGCCAAAGATGGCAAGGTAAATCTGCGAGTAAAGAAGTTTGTGTTTTTGGGTGTCAAGAAAATATGAAAGGCTATAAGTTCTGGGACCCCAAAAACAAAAGGATTATGTTGAGTAAGCATGTCACGTTTGATGAGACTTCATTGTTGAAGTCTACCATAAGCAGGTAGAGAGATTGAAGACCAAAGAAATATCGCAGCGGGTAGAGTTTGATGCTACTCCACCACCTCCAATTAGTTCGGTATCAGTAAGGACTTCACTGGATGTAACACCGGTGGAGAGCATGTAGCCAGTTCTAATGCTGAACAAGTTGAAAACATTGATGAGAATGTCAAATTAGTTGCGACTATTGGAACCAAGATAAATCTATAAAAGTGGGTGAAGAAACATGAATCTCAAGTTGGTGAGCGTGACAAGCTCAAATTGAAGACCGTTGTTCTCCATGACGGTATTAGTAAGGAGGTTCATATGACTCAGCCAGTTCGGTTTGCTGCTAAAGATTTAGTGACAGTTGCTTGTGCTTGGTGGAGCTCGTTTGGATGAACTATGGATGGCTTGATCTCTTGGGCAGGGTACGTAGGCGGCCACACAGGTGCAGCCCCTTTCGAGTCGACATGTACTATGTTAAGTTCGGTTCAGATTTGAGAAATCTTCACTAAGGTGGAGAATTGTAGGAAGAGAGGAGATAAAAGCTGATGAAAGAGTTTTTTTTAACTCATTGTAGGAGATAGTGCAGAGATTGGAGTCTAAAAGGAGCGAGAACGCAGTCCATATGTAGCCGAACAAAAGGCCGGTGGACCGACATGCACAGCTTGGTGCACAACAGCAGTCCAATCAACGAGCGGTCGACCGACTGCATGAGCCAAGTTACTGTTGTGGTCGACCGACGGTCGACCGACTGGCACAGGCGCTGTTTCTGTTGGGGTTCGGTCAACCGACCGGTCGACTGAAGGAAGGTCGGTCGACCGACAGTCAAATCTGCTTGTCCTATCAGGATTTGAACTCCGTTTCTGATTAGGAGTCGAATCAAATTGTGGTTTCCTAAAATTGTAGGACTCTCTGGTTATAAATAAAAGGGTATAGCCCCTATGAATTGTAACCTGTAATTGATTATTGAATCAATAAGATCTCTCTCTCTCTTACCCCGAGAACGTAGGCAAATTGTCGAACCTCGTTAAATATTGTGTTTGGCTTTCTCTCTTGTTTAATTGTTCTTATCTTTTGTGTACTCCTATAGTGTATCTCTCTCTGTTGGTTGAGATTTCTAATTGATTGTTGCACCTTCGCGCAACAGCAATCGTGAAAACAACTATCTATGCTAAGATCCAAGTATACATCACATCAAAACGTGTGCACCAATGCCACCTCCACCAATAATGATTCCAATGAGAGAGCTGAGCTCAATCCATCCAATTGTTTTTTATTTTGTTTAAATCCCTAGGGGTTGATGCAGCCCCTTGGATCTCAACTCGTGGACATTGGCTATCAGTGCAAGGGCATTGAAAGCTCATTAGGCTTAGGAAGTTGAAATGGTCGCATATCCTCCAATTTTGCATGCAACATTCCAAGCATTTAAGAATACAATCCAATCCGCTATGCCCCATATTTGGTAACATCGAAGATTTGATGCCCAATAGTTTGTTTAACTGTAGAAATAAATAAGGAAGCAAAACAAAGTATTTTGAAGGTTATATTGAAGGCCATGCTTTGTTTTTTTGATTAGATAGATAATGGGAAGGAACGATGATTGTTTACAAAGAAATTAAACTCAAATATATAGGTTTTTCCTTCTTACTTAAAATGAATGGCCTCTAACTAAATAATAAAATTAGCAAGCTTGTTTAGTAGTTTAAAAGGTGTTTAAAGTAGCCTTGGCTGTGAATTAAAAAAAAAAAAAAACCCACAATTTTCTCTTTAGGCATTAGTTGTTCCAAACAAATTACACTAATTAGTTTTGTCCTCTTAATTATTAAATCCTAAAAAGATACCAAATTGGAACTTTGTTTTACATAAAATAATTATTCAGATTTGATTGGCTCATTATGTGACTTGATATATGTAAGTCCTATAGTTATTAGGTATCATTTATTTTGTAAGAAATTATTCATCAAATGGGGCTCTTACCTACCAAGCTCAATTCTCCTTTAAGAAATTATTTCTTCTACGATGAGAACCAATTAAGTGTTATATATCAACAAAGATTACAACTTTGATGATATAGTGGTTGTAAAAATATGTTTATCTGTCTTTTTATATCAACTCACTGAGTAATCTCTCTTTCTATAACTATATATCCTTATCTTTTTATTTCAATTTGAAATTATATGTGCACTGGTTAGAGACTTAAAGTTCAAGGCTATTTATATCGAGGGATGAGAATGGCATACCCATGAGCTCCCATTGGACATGCCCAATAGAAAATTTTCTATAAGAAAATGAGAAAATCATATTCCTATAGAAAATTTACTATTGGGCTTGGGCATGTCCAATGGTAGCCCTGCCCATGGGCATGCCCATTCTCATCCATTATCTACTCACTGATTAAGGTTCAAAGCTAGCCATCGATAGTATACAGATAAATCTATATCATTTAAAATAGTGACATAAAAAAAATACAACATGAAATACTAAATTTCTTTTTTCAACTAAATCAATAGCATTTCTTTTTAAATAAATAAACCCGTAGCTACATACGAAACAAAGCAAAATGAAGCTGATAGCTAATATTGACTTTTCATGCTTAATTAAGTTTTGAGAAAAAGCCATTAAATATATTATTCAACTTTATTAACAATTTTTTATTTGTGTGGTCATTAAGAACACTAGCATATTATTTATAACTAATGTTGAAGATAAAGTAAATATAAATCAATCAATTCTCTTTCTAACTAAAACGCACACAAGTTAACCCCAAAACTTTTCTAGAAATTAATAATAGAACATTTCCATTTGAAAGTCATATCAAAATCAATGATTTTATCAATTATTTTCTCTATATCTTATTTTTTTGGTAAGAATATGTTAAATATCACTTTAGAATAGCTTTCTTTTTTCTTTTTTATTCTCTTTCATATTATATCACGGTTAAATTTAGATAAGCATTAATTAATATTGTTTTCTTATTATTGTCATATAAATAAGTCAAATTTTTTTATAAAAAATATAACATAATATTATATGCAAGATATTAGTCATTATTTATTACTAACTATATAGAATTATAATTACTAATAATATAATTGATATAATTTAAATTTTCAAATATAATATCTTTATTACATATTAATCATTAATTGATAATATAAATTATCAAAAATTTGAAGTTAATTTTTGTTATTAATAATAATTCCTTATTGATCTTATTTAAAGTGCAAAGTATGGGAGCAATATAGTAGTAAATTATTAGTAATCTGTTTGGAACTACTCTTGTACTCCTAATAAAAGCAAATAATTCAAAATATGAGCACAATTATGTCCCCCGTCTTGTTCTATCACTGAATTTTATCCCTCTCCCATCTTATTCTATCACCTAATTTTTCCTATCATTTATATATTCATAATATACAAATTGTGGAAACTTATTCTGTTTAATTATTTTTTTCTATCGTCCTAATATAATTATAATTGGAATTCTCAAAGCAATTTTTCCTGTCATTTGTTCTCCTAATATAATTAGAACTCTCAAATTATAAAAACTTCTTCTCTTTGATTAATTTCTTTCTATCGTCATAATATAATTGAAACTCTCAAACTATATAATGTATAATTTGAATTCTCAAATTATTGAATCTCTCTCACTCTCATTCTTTTTTCTAATGTTCTAATACAGTCAGAACTTCCAAATTATGAAAAGTCTCTCTAATTCTTCTTTCTTTTATAGGAATTGAAGCTCTCAAATTACAGAAATTCTCCTCTTTTTCTTTGTCCTAATATAATCATAATTTTCTGTTTTAACTTGATTTTATGCATCTTTTTTTTTAATCTATTTGTGTGCTTGATCTGTGAATATTTCCCTTTATCGTTTACACTCATTTTTTAATATTTTATTGTCTTTTTTAATAACGTCTATGTTACTTATTTTATAAATTTTCTTTTTTATTTTCTAGATTCTTTTTATTCTCTCTTTATATTTTTGTTTCTCTTTGATTATTTAATATATTTTTGTCTACAGTAAAGCAGTGAGAAAGTCGATATATCCTACAATCAAATATTACTATACTTAATCTCTTGATATTACTTCTCGTTATTTTTTTCTTTTTTCTTTCTCTCTTAAGTCTATAAATTTATTATTTGGTGCTAATTTACAAATCTGCCAATGTTAGAAGAGTCATGCTCGATTCATTCTGAACATGGAGAATAAAGATTTGTTGGTTATACTGTGTTATTTCCTTAAATCATGCATATCAAAACAAATTAAAATTAAATTTCTAGCATGCTGCTACATGATTAAAATGGAATAAAAACAATATATATAATCTGGTCTAGGGAATGCAGTCACGTAGTAGCTGCCCTAAAGGATCAAAAGCGCATCTCGTTGCCTAGACATTGATTCGACTTTGTTCAGTAGCGGTAAAAGAATCTCCCTGAGACTCGGTCTAGGACAGTAAGCAGATCCTCTTACTCAGACAGAGAATTGTTGCGCAGAAACTTGAAAAGGTTGGAGAAATTTAACAGTTTTCTCAAATTTCTGTGCATTACCGAATGAACAGAGAGAAGCTTTATTTATAGACATAGCTCTACCCGTTACTAACAGCCTCCGCATAATCAAGCGCACGTTCAGGTTGGTTGCAATTACTGTGCAACAACTCAGCATGTTCGCAGATTCACTTTTACGGGGTAAAGAAATGTTACATGTCGAAACAGAAGAACTTTGGGAGAGTAAGATGGAGCTCAGGAATATTCCGAGTCTCCAAGTACTCGAGAAAGACTCTGAGGTCCAAGTGCTCTAGATGATCCCAAGTGCTCGGGGTCCACTCTGAGATCACTCAGAGTCCAAGTACTCGGAATGACTCAGAGGTCAAGTGCTCGGGAATAATTTTGAGTGCAGATCTCAGTTCACTTCGCTTAGAAGCTCGGAGTTAGCTACGAAAGACAAAAAACAATTTCCTCCAAGAACCCCTTGAACTGAGCTGCATTCGTGTCCGTAGGTAATGGCACGCGCCACCCGCACCCGGCCTGGCCTGGTTCTGTTCGGCGTGTAGGCGCGTGTGGGGAGTTAGCCTATGACCTAACACTTATAACAATAGGCTTAGAAAGTGTTGGTATATATACCACTCAATTTTCTTTTGTCTATCCAATGTGCGACTAAAAATCAAAGACAAATAGAGGGAAACTCAAGTATTCCCTCCAAAACCAAATGTGCACAAACAATCCCCCCAAACTTGAGTTTTAGGAAAGATAAAAGAAATCAATATGATATAAACAAATCATAAACCATAAAACAAAAGTAAAACTTAGGCAAAATTATACTGTGAATTCAGGATCGATAGCTTGCGCCTTAAATCAACCCTTAGTGAATTTCATCGCCACCTGAGAGATATAATGGACTACGCCTTGAATTTGGTCTTTAAAACCAGATATTGATGACAAATACATACAGTAAGTCTCTATCTATTGAGCGAGCGGGTTGAGCGTTAAAGGCCATATTCACAATAACTGACTTATGAGAAGTTTCTAGGGGTCAACCTTGCCCCCCCCCCAAAAAAATCATGGCCATCACAGTTCCTCTCACATAGGTAAGTCCTCCAAGGGTACTACACCTAGAGCTTATACCATCCACACTTCATGCGTTGAACTTATCAAGAGTTTAACTTAGTCTTACCAAACTGTATTATAGGAGCATCATCACCATAGAGAAGGTGCAATAGCTACAGTGCTACATATAGGATATAAACATATCCGTGTTGATGCTACACATGAGTATCACCAGTCCATCTTGTTGCTACCACATTAAACCTCTTTCACGGAATCAGCTCCCAATCAAATAGGTTGGATTCCCACTGTTGATGAACTCTACTATGGGCTTAACCCCATTTCCTTCGATGATTCTAGGACCACACTCCTAGAAAGACCCTTAGTCAATGGGTCAGCAAGATTCTTCTCAAACTTTACAAAGTTCAGAATCACAACTTTGCCTAATAGGCGCTGTACAGACTTGAGTCTGATCTGAATATATCGGTTCATCTTCTTTTTAGCATTCTCTTCCTTTAGAATCTCAATAGTGGATCTCGAATCAGCATGAACTGAGATTGAAAGTATGGATCTAGGCACGATATAGAATTCAGATAGAAGATCCTTTAACCATTCAGCCTCAAGCAAGTAGTGTACAGAGTGATGAGCTCAGACTCCATAGTGCTCCTAGCAATCACTGTTTGTTTACATAATTTTCAGACACAGCAGCACTACCGAACATAAAAACATATCCGATAGTAAACTTAACACTGTGAGAGTTAGTGACCCAGTTGGCATCACTATACCTTTTTATGACATCAGAATATTCAGTGTAAGTCAAATAATAGCCAATTGTGCCTCTAAGATATCTGAATTCTCTCTCAAATGCAGTCCAGTATTCTCTACCAGGGTTACTAGTGTATCTACTTAGTTTACCTACAGCATAAGAGATGTCAAGCCTAGTCCTGTTAAAATATAAAGAAGTGAACCTATTAATTAAGAGTATTCTAGCTGAGATACAGACTTATCCGTATTCTTCTTCAAAGCAATTAAAGAAACATAGGGTGTAGAAATAGGTTTAGAGTCATAAAAATCAAATTTGTGAAGTATTCTTTCAATGCTATGAGAAAGACTCAATGAAATTCCATTAGGAGTTCTGGATATCTTCATCCTAATATCATATTAGTAGGACCTAGATTCTTCAGGTCAAAGTTTAGGGAGAGATAATCCTTTACCCTTTGGATTGCATCAAAAGAAGTTCCAAGAATAAGAATATCATCTACAAATAGACAAAAAATGATATAATCATTATCAACGTTCTTGGAATAAATGCATTTTTCATGGACAGTGAATCCATATTATGTAATAACATTGTTAAACCTTTGATGTCATTGTTTATGTGCTTGTTTAAGACCATACAAGGACTTCACAAGTTTGCGCATTTTATCTTTTTGTCTCTTAGCTATGAATTTGATTGAGTTTTTCCTGCACACAAAATATAATATATCAGTTTTAAGAATTAGAGATGTGCAAGGTGCTCAATTCTATCCGCTGTAGCAATGGCTATGCGAGTCGTGATCCTCAGGGAGGGACTAGCGATGGAAGCGTTTAAGTAAGTTCTCTAAAAATTTCTTCTTTTAGTTATTAAAAGGAAAATAAGAAAATAGTAGTTAAAGTTAGGTTAGGAAGAAAGCGGCAGGTTAAGAAGATGGAGAAATAGAAGCGGTATTTACAATGAGTTGGAAAACAAAGAGTTGGAATATGAAGTGTTGGTGATCTAAACTAAACTTACAAAGAAAGAAAACAAAAACTAAAAACACATACCTACTTGTTTACCTTTGATCTGTTGCAACGACTTACCTTGTCTTTGAAGGCATTCAAGCATGGCGTATAGGATCTTCCCCCTTCTCGATCTACACTATGAAAAGAAAAGACAAACTATACTAGCAAGAGAAGGCTTGTTCATCACCATAGGCCATCAAGGGCACTTCTTCGGCTAAGCAATCTCGAAGCAATCAGATCTCATGGTTTGCAAAACATCAAAGAGAAATTAAACAAGAATAGAAAAACAATAAAATAAAACAAGAATAACAAAAACGAACCTTGAGTAGATTTTATTAACAATGGAAGAAAAGTATGACTTACACCGATGTCACCTCAGTACAAGCATGAACTCCTTCCTCCATGAAAGCATCCTCTTCTCTCAGTTACATAAAATAAAAGTTACAAAAAAGAAAAACCTAAACTACAACTAGCCTAAAAACCCTAGATTTAGCTCTGTAGTTTGCTGTACTGGACTTCTGAGATCTGCCCTTCCTCTGTTGCTATGCAGGGGTATTTATAGGAGAAAACCAGAGGATAAGAAGCGTATGAAGATAAGAGGAGCAAAATATCTCTGAATTTGAATTCTTCTTTTATCTCCAAACTTGTTTTGACTTATCCATAGAAGTTCAGATCTGTCCTGCAACTTGTTATCATGTTGATCGTCGAATATAGCTTATCTTCTGACTGAATTGGAAAGTTTGATTAACATAAGAGTTGTAGGCCTTCAAATCTTCTTTCTGGAGCATCTTGAATCATTGAATTTGCATATCTGTAGCAAAAGTTATGATCTGAATACTAAAATGTGTACAGTCTGAATCCGAATTTTTTGAATTTTTATCTTTGCACTCTTCTCCTTTTATCTTTAGCCTTTTTTTGCAAGCAATTAGGGTTGAGTAGAAGTCTATCCCTTTCCTCTTCTTTTAGCAATTAGGAGTTCTTTCTTATCCTTCCTTTTCCTCCCTTAGATTTTAAATAAAGAATTTAAAAATCTAAGTTTAGATTAGGTTAGATAATAAGAAACTTCTAAATTACTACAATTTTTGCACATGGGCTTGATGGTGATAGGTAGTAAAAAGTGCATATTTATTACTACATTTACTATCATATTTCCATATTTATTATTATAATTATGCACTATTACTAATGTTTTATTATTTATTGTGCAGGCCTTAGGTAATTAAAAAATAAAGAAATAAAAGCCTGAATGAAACCCAAAAAGCCTATGTGCAAAAATTGTAGTAATTTAGAAGTTTCTTATTATCTAACCTAATCTAAACTTAGATTTTTAAATTCTTTATTTAAAATCTAAGGGAGGAAAAGGAAGGATAAGAAAGAACTCCTAATTGCTAAAAGAAGAGGAAAGGGATGGACTTCTACTCAACCCTAATTACTTGCAGAAAAAGCCTAAAGATAAAAGGAGAAGAGTGCAAAGATAAAAATTCAAAAAATTCGGATTCAGACTGTACACATTTTAGTATTCAGATCATAACTTTTGCTACAGATATGCAAATCCAATGAATCAAGATGCTCCAGAAAGAAGATTTGAAGGCCTACAACTCTTATGTTGATCAAACTTTCCAATTCAGTCAGAAGATAAGCTATATTCAGCGATCAACATGATAACAAGTTGCAGGACAGATTTGAACTTCTATGGATAAGTCAAAACAAGTTTGGAGATAAAAGAAGAATTTAAATTCAGAGATATTTTGCTCCTCTTATTCTCATACGCTTCTTATCCTCTGGTTTTCTCCTATAAATACCCTGCATAGCAACAGAGGAAGGGCAGATCTCAGAAGTCCAGTACAGCAAACTACAGAGCTAAATCTAGGGTTTTTAGGCTAGTTGTAGTTTAGGTTTTTCTTTTTTGTAACTTTTATTTTATATAACTGAGAGAAGAGGATGCTTTCATGAAGGAAGGAGTTCATGCTTGTACTGAGGTGACATCGGTGTAAGTCATACTTTTCTTCCATTGTTAATAAAATCTACTCAAGGTTCGTTTTTGTTATTCTTGTTTTATTTTATTGTTTTTCTATTCTTGTTTAATTTCTCTTTGATGTTTTGCAAACCATGAAATCTGATTGCTTCAAGACTGCTTAGCTGAAGAAGTGCCCTTGATGGCCTATGGTGATGAACAAGCCTTCTCTTGCTAGTATAGTTTGTCTTTTCTTTTCATAGTGTAGATCGAGAAGGGGAAGATCCTATACGCCATGCTTGAATGCCTTCAAAGATAAGGTAAGTCGTTGCAACAGATCAAAGGTAAACAGGGCAGAGGTAGGTATGTGTTTTTAATTTTTGTTTTCTTTCTTTGTAAGTTTAGTTTAGATCACCAACACTTCATCTTCCAACTCTTTGTTTTCCAACTCATTGTAAATACCGCTTCTATTTCTCCATCTTCTTAACCTACCGCTTTCTTCCTAACATAACTTTAACTACTATTTTCTTATTTTCCTTTTAATAACTAAAAGAAGAAATTTTTAGAGAATTTACTTAAACGCTTCCATCGCTAGTCCCTCCCTGAGGATCACGACCCGCATAGCCATTGCTACAGCGGATAGAATTGAGCACCTTGCACATCTCTAATTCTTAAAACTGATATATTATATTTTGTGTGCAGGAAAAACTCAATCAAAATTTTGGCGCTTTTGCCGAGGAGGGACGGTAAGTATTCTCTAAAAAATAAAAAAATAAATAAATAAATCTATCCCAAGTTAGAAAACAATATATACCGTTCCCTCCCTAGCAACGGCGCCAAAATTTGATTGCACAAAATAGAGTACAGGGAATATGAAAAGTTTATGTGATTGTTTTACTCTGAATTTTTACAATTTAACCGTTGTAGCAAGAGCTAAATGGGTCGAACCTCAGGGAGAGATGCGATGGAAGCTTTTCGGTAATATTGTCTTCTTTTTTATTTTCTCTGTTTAAAGAACGTGCAAAAGAGGGATGGATTGTATGTGGATAAAGAAACAAACCAAAAGAAAGGTTCACAGCTTACTAATAATCAACCACCATACATGCTAATGCTAGATAGATAATTACTTCACTTTAAATCCTAAACATGATATTCTACACAAAATCAAGTCAGATACATAGGAGGAAAACTAGGATACGGGTTGAAATAGCACTAACCAAGATGTAACATTACAATATCAAGATTGTCGGTCAAGTATAAAGTAAGAAAGATCATTAGAAAGTACAAGCAAATCTTTAACCCTAACACTTATTAAAGTTGAACATTAAATTATCAAGATATTTATCAAGTATAGATTAAGAAGAACAATAAAAAAGTGTTTAAACTAGTGGCTTATCCTAATGAGTCTTCAAGAATAAAATTAGATAGGCATGCATATGATCTAATCCGTTTTATCTACTAGACATTAGATGTGATGGTGGTGATGTCTTAGCAAGCCATGAGAAAAATCTAGCTACTCATGGTAAACATAACAAGCAAAATAATTTAAGAAATAAAAAATAAGAAAAAGCAAAAATAAAGTAAATAACAAAAGAGATATGAAAAGAAAGAAAGCACCTTGTATTGATTCGTCACCTCAAATTACAATGGCTTCTCCTTCTCACAAATAGAACTAAAATACAAAAGAAATTTAGAGAAAAGACTAAAAGAAAAATCCTAAGTTATGATCTTTGATGTGAAGATGTCTCATAATGAGAGATTTTAGCTCTTTAAATAGGCCTCAAATCTAATCACAATAGGATACAAATTAGAAGGTTTCATAATTCAATAAGGAATTCAGTCCTGAAGCAAGTTGGCGTGTTATTTGCTGAATATGACTTATCAGATGACTGAATTAGACAGAGTGATAAACATAAGAATTGTAGTCCTTCCAATCTTCTTTCTTTAGTATCTTAAATCATCAGATTTGAAGATCTGTAGTAAAAGTTATGATTCGATTACTAAAAGGTGTACAGCCAGAATCCGAGCCTGAATTGATTTTTAACTCCATTTAATTTGAATGATCCTCCTTTTCCCTTTTAGGATTAGCTTTATCCCCTTCATCTTTTAGGACTTTATCTCCTGAATTTGAACTTGAATAGGAGATGAAGATTAATCCTTTACTCCTTTGGATTCAATTTAATCCAACTTTGAATAGGATTAGGGATAAAATGAAGCTTCTTGTATCTTTATCCTCTCATTTAAGTAACTACACACCACAATCAAAAAAGGGGTTAATAGCATTAATTAATAAAGGAATGATCAAGGATATATGTGTAAAAGTGATGATAAAAATGCAATTTTGGAGTACAATCAGAATTCTTCTGGTTGATTATATAGATCTCTTCTTTAAGATCGCCATTCAAGAAAGCAGTCTTGACAACCTTTTGATGTATGAATATATTATGAATTAATGCAAGTGCAAGCATGATTCTGATGGAAAAGATCTTGGCAACGGGAGAATAGGTGTCAAAGAAGTCAATACCTTTTTGTTTGGTGAAACTTTTGGCAACTAATATGGTTTTGTATTTGTCGTCAATACCATCAGGTCGGAATTTCTTCTTAAAAATCCATTTATAACCCACAGGTTTATATCCTGGAGGAATATCAATGAGAATTCAAGTGTTGTTCTCTAATATGGACTTGATCTCACTGTCAATAGTTTCTTTCCAAAAAGGAGATTCAAAAGAGTCCATTGCTTCCTTGAAGAAACTTGGATCACCTTCTACAAGATAGGTAAAGAAGTCTTTACCGAAGAATGTTGGAGTCTTAGTACTTTTGTACCTTCTAAGTTTAAAATCAGAAGTAGGAGCAAAACTAGAGGAAAAAATATCATAGATAGAAGGAGTACAAGAAGGATCACTAGGGATTCTAGATTTGAAAGGAAAGATATCTTCAAAATAAACAACAACTATAAGATCCCTAATTAGAAATACTGTATTTTTATTTTCCTAAAGTATTTATTTTGATTTACAGATTATTTTTTTAATCAACTTAATTTATTATTTTCTTTCTTGTGATTATTATTATTATTAAAAATGAAAATTATTTTTAAGATAATAAATGGTATTTTAGCTTTAAATATTATTACCAATATTAATTATCAATATTTTTAGTTACTTATTACCATTATTTTTATATTTACCATTATTATTATTAATTGTTATTTAATTATTATTGCCATTATTTCATTAAGGTTATTATTCATTACTATTATTAGTGGTTGTTATTATTATTATTATTCTATTATGATTATTATTTATTGTTATTACTATTAGTGTTATCTTTATTTTTATTGTCGGTGTTTATTAATTATTATTAGTGTTAATATTATATTCTTTATTTATTTTTTAATATTAGTATAAATACTGGTGGTAGTGGTATTATCATTCCTATTATTATCGTTTTTGTTATTATTAATTATTGTTGATAATTAATATTAGTATTATTTTTATTTTTATTAGTGTTTTATTAGTATTACTATTATTGCATTTCATATCCCTATTTATCCAACCCATTATATACCCTATACCCAATTAGACCCAATACTCATTACCCTCAAACCCAATGACCCACTACCCATGACCCGTAACCCAATTCTAACAACCACATCTTATCTTAATCTAAACCCTAACTAACCAATCCCCATTATCCTAATCTCCCCATCTCCAACACGCAGCCGCCGCCCCATTGGTTGGCAACCCACCATGGCAGCCGAGCCTCCCTCATGTGCGCCACCAGCCCCCCCCCCCACCTTGGCCATGGCGCACGACAGACCTTCCCCTCTCTACACCTGCGTGGCGCACCCTGCTCCTCCACCACCCTTCTCCATGGCGCGACACCCCCACCAGGCCTGGCTTTACCCCAGTCGGCAACAGCAGCAGCACTCCAGCGAGCAGATTCTCCTCCGCCAGAGCCGCAGGCCTCAAGCACTCCATGCCCTGGCCGCGAGAGCTCCCAGACCGAGCTTGGCCGGCCTCCGCTGGTGACCCCAGCAGCCATTGCGTGCCTCCCACCTCTGAGATTGTCCTCCCACCTGGTTGCCGCACCCCCTTCTTCTCTTCACAGTCCCGAGTCCCCCGTGCTAGACCATTGCCTTCCCTCACGGCCGAGGACAGCCCAAGCCAGCCGTGTGCCCTCCTGCTTCTCCTCTCTCTTCATATGTATAATTGATTGAGGTATATATTTGGTGTTTTAATTATGATGATATTAATGATGATTATGTTAGTGTTTTATATAAAGTGTGTTAAAGAATTTATGCATGGGTGTTTGGTTGTGCATGTGTACTGTAATGTTTGTGTGTAAGATGCCTTCTTCCGACACTCCGTGGATCACCGTTGATCACCGTCGGCCAGAGGGAACACACCCACGCCCTTCACGGCGAAATGCTTTACCCGACGACACCCTCTGCGGCCCCCGACGCCTCTGCCAGAGCCTCCGTTAGTGCGTCCCAAAGTCTTGCCGCATTATGTGAGTGTTCGCCCTTATGTTTTTCTTTATTTATTGATGCATGTCTTATTTACATGTTAACTATATCATTTTATTTGACCGTCTAATATACTGGACTAGTATGATATCATGTACCGTTTCATATGACGCCAATGACTGTACACTTTGCATATCTAGTTGATAGGAGCATATATGAGTATCAGTTCATGTGTTGGTAGATCGTCGTTGTTAGTTTAGGTCTTTTGTTGATATACCATAGGCCGGACTTAACCTTGTAACTGATATAGCTGTGATAAATCTTAAAATGAATATACATGTTGATTTTGAGGGTGATGAATCATTGAAAGAGGTCAGAGAACTATACTACGTGAAGTGATTTTCAGTCATATTATTTAGTGACATATCTTGATGATAACGAGTAGAATATCTACCATTTTCGTATATTTTAGGAAATTGTTATAAGCCTTGAACATACACTCAGGCAGTTATATTAGTCGACTTGCCCTCTTTTAGTCGACTAATATTAGTCGACTAATACTCCTATTAGTCGACTTATCATAGTCCTTTAGTCGACTTGGTGACTATTCAGAAAAGTTATCGACTCTCTGTTTGTTGACTATAAGTAGTATAGCCGACTTGTACTTACTATAGTCGACTAATACTCCTATACTAGTCGACTTAGCATAGTCCTTTAGTCGACTAAGTTTCTGTTTAGAATAGTTGAGTACTCTCTGTTTGTTGACTGTAACTACATTAGTCGACTTGCCCTTTCCTATGTCGACTTACACCTTTTATAGTCGACTTATCCCTCATCTAGTCGACTAAACTAGTCAAACCTCCTATATTAGTCGACTTGCTTCTGACCCTAGTCGACTATCTTTAGTTCCGACTGTTTCTAGATTTCTTATGGATTGAGGACTTTACCCTTTAGTTATGATCTTGGTTATAGTTGGATGAATATAGTTTTGAGGAATAGGTATTGATTGAATTGACCTGACCTAATAGATCTTAGCTATATATCTGATATGTTACTTGACTTTGGGATCCTGCGATTGACCTTGACAGAGTGAGAGTGTGTGATAATCTTGATCGAATTGAAATATAAGGATTTGATTATATGTGTCAAGACATGTAGTATTTCAGTTATTGAGATTTGGATATATCGGTGATCGTACTTCAGAGTTATCAGATAGCAGTTATCAGTTTATCAGTTATTGGTGAGATTATTTGTTAGTGATCATATGATGTATTTCATAGTTTATAATAATTGGCAGATATCTGTACCAGTTACTAGTCGTATGTGACACCGTTGTGTTAGTAGCTATATCTCCAGTACCTTATTTCAGATGTCAGATATTAGTTGTCAGCTACTCAGTTGTCAGATATCAGTTGTCGGTTGTCATCAGTTGTCAGATATCAGTTGTCAGTTGTCAGATTATCAGCTATTATTGACATCACTAGTTGTTAGAGATATCAGTTACTCTTTAATAATAACTCATATTAATAAAAGACACCATAACCGGGGAACAGGGGTAATTGCCTATGATGCATGTCGTGTATTTTGGAAGGACTTATTATGGTACCGTGTTGTGGATTCCAACCATGGGGAACCAAGATAGTATTGGCTACCTATTCAGTTGTCAGTTGTCAATTGTCAGGGCTATGCTCGGATTACGCCGCCACACTAGTTGTCTTTTCGTGTGGGGCTGTGGTCTTCAGATATTAGAGCCTTATGGCTTGTCCTGGTTCAGCGCCAGGGGTGCTAGACCGTGGTACCAGGCATGCACAGTATTCTTCTAAAACACATGCACTACATTGGTAGGCGGTTACAATAACGATAACTTTGTTTGATATGTGAGAAAACGATTGTGGTATGGGATACAACTAAGTACTACATTAGCTAGGTTAATAATAACCAATCAGACTAGTGACATATGCTAGGTTACACATCTTGACATCAGTTGTTTGTTTACAGTTGTGATACTTGCCTTTTATCTTCATTCATGTTGTTATTCAATTATCCTTCAGCTATCTGTTTATCATGTTATTTAAGTTATCTTATGCATGCAGTTTATCTTGTTATTATTTTGTGCACATTGTTTATATGCACGAGATCTCCCCTTTACACACACACTCATCAGGTCACTTTCTGACGACCTTAGATTTGCACGTCCAGTTATTGGACACTTTGTTTCTATTGTTCAGGTGTTCGATGAGACTGTACGCTTTGCGAAGAGCTAGAGCTTCTCCTTATTAGATTCCGGTATTGTTATCTTTCTTGCCTTCATATTATTTCCTGATTCTTGTTATATCAGATTCAGTTGTTTTGTCCAGTTCTTTATTTATATGATATCATGCGTGGTTGCTTATATGTGATATTGCAGTAATCATGATTTATTACACTTGGGATTTATAGCTTGTTTCGGGTTATTTAAGGCTTAGCGCGTATACGTGAGGGATTTTCTTTGCGTATATGCGTCGCCGACTCGTGTCGCGCCTCCGCTCCAGCGTATTTTGGGAAGCGGGGCGTGACAACATCTCTAACTTTAATGATTGTGCTGTTGGATATTTCACTGATCTCAGAGTTAACCACTAGAAGTCAGTTAACATTGCTATCTAGTGCGTATCTAATAAACATAGCATCAATAGTCTCAGGGCTGATTTTCCTTTTCTTAGATTTCAGTATTGAAACCTTAGCCAGGCAATCTTAGACTTTGAAGAATTAAATGTTAGGAGTTCTCCCTTTCCAACATTCATATGGAGTAACGTTAGAGTCTATTTGGGGGAACCCTATTGAGAATGAAACAAACTGAAAGGAGAGCTTCACCCAAAAGGTTTTCGGGTGCATCTGAGCTGAGTAGCATGCAATTTACCATATCCATCAATGTTCTATTCTTTCCTTCAGCTACACCATTGGATTGAGGTGTGTAGGGAGCAGTTATCTCATGAATAATGTCGTGCTCTTGGCAGAATCTTGTCATATCATTTGAGGTATACTCTCCCCACAATTGAAGATCTTGATCTTCCTGTCAAATTGGTTCTCAGCTTTGGTTTTATACTTTGAACCAATCGAGAACTTCATCCTTGAATTTGAGAAGATAGGTATAACAGAATTTGGAATAATCTTTAATGAAAGTCACAAAGTTTCTTTTGGCGCCTCGAATGAGAACTCCATTCGAGTCGCATACATCACTATGAATCAATTCGAGGGGTTCAAAATTTTTTGTGATAGAGTTAAAAGGTGTTTGGACATGTTTGCTTTGAACACATATTTCACATTTATAAGTTGAATCAAAAGAGGATTTAGGAATGAGATTCAAGTTAATTATTTTCTTGATAGAGTTGTAATTGACATATCTCAATCTACCATGCCAGATATCAGAAGACTCAGTGTTCAAAATAACAGGAATAGAGATTTTTATATCAGAAGGATTGATTACATTGAGCCGGAAAAGGCCATCACAAACAAAACTCCTTCCAAAGAAAACATTTAACTTGGAGATTACAAATTTATTAGATTCCTTGACAATCCTATAGCCAGCTCTAAGAAGAGAAGATTTGCTGATCAGATTTCTCCGAAGTGAAGGTACGTGTGGGATATTTTGAAGACTCGGAACTTTCCCGGAGGTTATTCTGAAATCAATGTGTCCAATTTTCTTTCTCTCTAGTGGATGTTGGCCCAAGGTTACAATCATTGGTTTATGATTTTGAAGATAACAAAATGTATGTAGTTGTTTTGTAAGAATCAAGTTCAAGTCTTTAGTGTGTTTCAGGGTTCTAAAGGATTCAAGGAGTTTTATTCCTCTAAAGGAAGGTGTTGAAGATTTAAGGGTATTCAAGTATGGGATTGAAGCTCAATGCACTCGACGTCGATAATGGAGAAGTCCGCTTGAAGATACTTGTAGTCACCTAGAGCCTTGTAAGAAAATAGTTTGTTAAAGTGTAAAATATAGTTTTGATGCTCAAGAAGTTACACACATAAAATACATGATTTTGAAAATACAAGTTTTGATAGTATTAGTATTTTGCATATTTAATTTTGATACATGTATTCTAATTTTTCCAAAATTTTATATCAAGTTTAGAATATGTATTTCATTACCTATATATTGTTATATTACTTATAAACCAATACAAAATATTTTGAAAATTGTTTGAAACTTAAAAATATTCCGAAAAAATATTTCAGGCTAAGTCGGTCGACCGCACATGTCAGGCCAAAATGGTCAACCGAACTTTTGGCCAAGGGGGCGTGCACGTTTGTACATGTTATCGGTTGACCGACCAGTTGACCGCTAACACTTGCGGTCGACCGGGAATTGACCGACTGGCTGAATTTAACTCTCTGTTCCCATAGTTTTCTTTTTTGCACAATTTCTCAGTCGACCGGAGACAAGGCTCTATTTTGTTTTTGAGCTACCAGTTGACCGGCTGGTCGACCGACAGGTCAATTTGGCCTGAAAACTGTGCCCAATGGCTAGTTTTCTGAACCTTTATAAATAGTGATCTTTTGGCCAATTTTGAGTAAGATTTTGGAGAAGTTTTATAGCCAGTTTTTCTCATCTCTCTAAGAGTTTTTCTCCACATGTTTTTGGACTAAAATTTTCATATCAAAAGGAGAGTTTTTAAATAGTATTTTTAAAAGAGTTTTCTTGAGTTTTTCATCACTCAATCTACCTAGTTTTCTCACACAAGTTTGAGCTTTCCATACTAAATTATTCCTCTAGGAGACTTGTCGTTAGAGTTATTTTTGTGATCAAGAGAAGTGATCACAAGTGTTCCACCCCTTGTATTGGGAATTGTAGAGGCACGGCCTCGGCAAGCTAGTGAGCTTGTGTATGTTGTTCTTGCGAGAACAAGTGAGGGATTTGCGGGTCCAAAGTTCTTGAGGGAGCCCGTTGTAGATATTGAGGCACTGAGTGATCTTGCGGGATCGTTATAGTGAAAATCTTTCATAGTGTTAAAGGCGGGGACGTAGAGCAAGTGTGCTCGAACCTTGAAATAATTCTCCCGTGTTTGCGATTTCTCATCTCTCTCTCAACTCACTTGTGTTTTATATCTTGCATGCTCTTATTGTTTTTATCTATTACATGCTTAATATTCTCCTGTGCTCAATTGATAAACTTATATGTTTGGGATTGTTTATTCACACTAGCATTCAACCAAGAGAAACATAGTGGGACCTCAACTCTTAATTTAGAGGAATCTTAAAGAGATAGCCCAGAGCCCTTCACTAGAAATTCGGCTTCACTCTTGTGTTTTACTTGGTGTGTTAACACAAAAGTTTTTAGTTTGTATAATTAGTTTTAATTCTGCATTAGTTTTGTATTTGATTAACTGGTCACCTATTCACCCCCCTCTAGGTGACCTACAATGGAGTCATCTATCAAGCTCACACTTCTTCCATGTTGTTCTTGATAGGATTTAAACCAGGATCGATCAGTACATGTATAAATATTAGCTCCCGACTTTAACCACCAGTCCGAGGAGAAAGTGATAGAGTTGACAATAGGAAGAGAGGAGTTTAACCTAAAAAAGTTGGAGTTCAGTTCCACCACGTTGACCTTGTGCCCGCTTTTTCCTTCATTTCCTGTAGGTTGAGCCTTGATTGGTTTCGTCTTTCAGTTGAAACATTATGGCGCCTAGTGATTGGTTCTCCTGCAGACATAACAGAATCTTTCATCGGACTTCTGGCCAGAGGTTTTGGGTTTTAAAGAGGAAGATTGCAAAGGTTTGAAAGAAAATGAGTATGCATGTGTTGAAGAATGAAAGTGATTGAGTTTCTTGAATTTCTTACCCTTAGGATTCATGAATTTACTCTTAAGCTTATTGGTTTATCATCAAAAGTGCATATTTTTTGTCACATTTTCATGTTTATTTTTTATAAAGCACTGCTATTTAATCGTTTTATTATTTAGTAATATGCAAACCTCTATAATTTTAAAGAGAAAAAAAAGAGCTCAAAAGCAATCACAAGTTAAAGAGAAGCCCAAGAGCCCATCAAGCCCAAGTTAAATCAGAAATTATCTTGTCCTAATTCAGAGATAAAAGAGAAAGTTAATTTAAATTCAATTGCTTGATCACCGAGTCAAAGATAAAAGAGAGAATTCAAGTTTAAACTTCGGATTTATATATAACTTGATTTCTAAGTTATCTAGGAAACAAGATTATTTTAAATTTCACAATTTAAATGAAGATTCTAAGGATAGACCTTCAGATGGATGGACGAGATGAAGCCACATGCCAAAGTGTGTGCCCAAACTCCACAAAAAGATCGAGCCTCCTCCTTTATTGTCGCAAAAACGCGGCATTCCTGTAGCCGCTTGAATGAGATTTGGGTGGTGGTATTCTATAGGAATTCTACTACTAGGATCTCCTATAAATACTCCTGCAAAGCAACAGAAGAAGGCATTTCAGAGAATCAAGTTTAGGATTTTCTTTAGATCATCTTTTCTTTTCGAATTTTCATTGTATTTTCTAGTTTTTCTACTTTCAAGAAGATTTGTAAATAGGAGAAGGCTTTTGTACAGGATTGGTGACAAATTCAATAAGAGTTCTTATTTTCTTTCATACATCTTTTTTCTATTTTAATTTGTGTTCTTCAATTATAGTTTAATTTCTTTTATGCAATCTTTAAATAATATGCTTAATTCTATCAACATGAGTAACTAATTCTCTCGTAGTTTGCTAATCTCTCCACCCTATAAGATAAATTGATTGAACTCTATGCTTATTAGAAACCCTAGAATCAGTTAATAATTCTTGAAGATTAGTGATTAATTAAGTTAAACTAGCTTTAGGGTATACTATTTAATGGTTATTCGTAGTTTATACTTAGATATTTTGATTGCTTAATGTTAAGTGTAAAATAACTTTTCGTATACTATACTTTGAAATTTTAATAAACTAATGTTTAGTTTTATCTCATGTATTTTAATTTGGGTTTGCTTTCTATCTTGCTCTTCTTGCTTGAATTCAAAGTAACACTTTTAGGTTAATCTTTATAAGTTCAATATGATATTTATTCTTTATCGATTAGTGCTTGGTTGTGGTAGATGATTAGTTGGCTATAATTTCTCTTTCTATTTAAATCAACTCTTTAATAACCATCATCTTTTCTTTTCAAGTTTTATACAGAGAGAACGTATCGAAAAGTTTGCATCGCATCTCTCCCTGCGGATCGACCCGTTTAGCTCTTGCTACAGCGGATTAATTGCGAGAAAACAGAGAAGCCTCTTAATCCTAACTTTTACTTTTTACTCTTTTATCCCTGTCAATTCAAATTTTGGGGCCGTTGCATAGGAGGGAACTGTACAGTTCTCTTTGTTTACTAAATCCTAACTTCTCTGTTTTTGTGTGCAGGTTAGGAGAACAAGGAATTAGATTGCATTAACGGACAAATAAGTTGTTGTGAGACTCTACATTTTTAGCAGGGCCCCTAACCTTCAACAAGGCCATGCAAACACGGCTTTTGCCGTGCAAACGCTGCCTGTTGAGTTGACTACTGACCTGTTTTTGTGCAGGGCAGCTTGGAATTTCTTAAAATCTTTACTGCAGTTGATAGTTTCTCTGTTTGATAACCCTGCATATTTTTAATAAATTAACAACAACCTATTAGTTGATTAATTTTAAAAAAGTTTAGACTCTTGCATCATAGGCAAATGTCCATTTAAATTCTTTAATTTTTGTTAAAGAATGCTGGAGACTAGGTATGTTCGCATTGCATATAGATTAGAAAGCATCCTTAGCTGATTTACTGCTTTTGAGTGAATTCTTTTCTATTCTTCTTGTACACGTGCACTAATACATCTTAAGGATAAAAACCTTAAATAACATAAAGTTGGGACGTCATTACCCTTTCTTAACTCACAAACCATTTTCTTTGTACTCACAACCTAACCCTAATTTAAAATTAACTAGACGTTAGTCGTAGGATTAATCAGACTCACTAAGAGATTGATTAAATGAGGAAGTTATTGAAAATTAACTCTTGCCAAATCAGTAACTAGGTAGGAGATTGAGAAGCGAAACCTCGAAGGCTGGTGGTTTGACATAATTAGGCCCGTCTTGACGGATACCTCCCACTGATCTTGTCACCTACCTGGTCGATTAACTTGTGGTTAAGGTCTACAAAATATCTCCCGCAGATAATCTAAAGTTAGGAGTCGTTTATGTCTAAGATTACCCTAGAATAGGATTGTTTGATTTTATTTCCTTTTTGTTGGTGAATTGGTTTGAATTGATTGTGCATGCAAGTGTGGTCGAGAGACCCAATTACATCTAGATTAATTAGGACTAAATCACCACTTTAACCTAAACAAATCATGACACAGCTGGAAGATAGGTTTTATCCTATTTGGACATCACCTCCGTCTTGCATTCAGCTTCCTGAAGATGAAAGCAAAAGCTTTGAGATAAAGCCACAATACATTAACACTCTCCCTAAATATCATGATCTAGAGTCCGAGGATGCATACTTCTTTATAACAGAATTTGAAGAGGTATCCCTCAGATGAGGATACCACAGTTAGAAGATGATGCAGTAAGGTTACGTTTTGTACCTTTCGCCCTCAAGAACCTAACCAAGAAATGGTTATACAGTTTAGCAAAAAATTCTATCACATCGTGGGACGCTTTCATCAAAGCCTTCTTAAAAAGTTCTGCCTTATCTAAAACATAATACAGTGCAAGCAAGAACCTAAAGAACCTAACGAACTGTTTTGAAAATATTTCGAGGGTTTCAAAGACCTTCTTGTCCAATGCCCTCATCATGGCATAAACAAGTGGCGACTATGCCAAATACTCTATGATGGTCCAGATTACTGAAACTGGACTCTCCTTGAAATCATGAGTCAAGGGAGATTCTTGAAAGCAAATGAACACGAAGGGTGAAAAATATATGAAGACTTAGTGGAAATAATTCTCTAATGGGAACCTACCCCCGAAGAGTCTAAGAATTGCAACTAAATCTCTTCCAAAAGAGGTCTCCACTCGATAGAGGACTCCATAGCAACTTAGTCTAAATTAGATAATGTTATATGAAGGCTACAAACCATAGAGCTTAGGAATCTCGTTTCTGTGAACCAAGTCAGCCCAATATCACTTGTAGGCTATACTTACTGTAAAGGTATAAACCATGTGCTCGAAAAGTGTCTCGTGTTCATGGCTCATCAAATGTTGCTCGAACACATAAATGCAGCATTCTCAAGGCCCACCAATAATTCATATTCACAGGCGTTCAATCTTGATTGTGAAATACACTTAGAGGGGGGTGAATAGGTGTTTTACTAATCAAATGCAATTTTAAAACTTATTATGATGAGTTATGCAAATGGTCACTCAAAACAAGAATTGAACTCGAATTCCCCGTGAAGAGCTCTAGAATTTTTCCTCTTAGATTTCTCTAGATAATGAGTTGAGGTGCTCAGTTGCCTCCTAAATGAGATGAGTATAGACCAGTAATGAAAATAATGGAATGAAAGCAATTATCAAATGCAAGATAAACAATATTACAAATATAAAAAATGAAAAGCAATAGAGAGCAAGACACAATCAAATGCAAACACAAGGAATTTGTTCCGAGGTTCGAGCCACCACTCTACGTCCCCGCCTTCACCACTATGAAGGATTTCACTATCTTCTAAGGGATCTTCCACAAAGGGACCTTACACAAAGGGATTACAACTTGGTCTACACAAGATCGGAGTACACAACTTCACCAACTCAACCTCTACAAAAGAGGTAGCACAAAGCCAATTGAGGTTACAAAGCACTTAGTGATCTAACAAGAACAAGACAACCTCTCTTACAACTTCTTATAGAGTGGAATATGAAGTGATGTTAAGTGAGAGGAGAAATTCAGTTAGAAAGAATAGAAGAGTTTCAGAACCAACTGAAAATAGATTTGGAAAGAAAGAATTTGAAAATTGAAAGCCAGAAAACTATTCTCTTTAGAAACAAACTTAAAACCTTAAGTATTTTTCTTATCTAAAACCAAAACCCATGACCCATATATATAGGCAATGAATAAATATCATTTATAAATTATACCAGGTCATTTGGGGTGTGTTTAGCCACTTGAAAACCAAATTGCCTGTTGGAATCCACTAAAAACAAAACAGATTCAAAAACTAGCCGTCATGGCCATCTGGCAGCCTGTCGGTCGACCGGCGGGTCGACTGATAGGTCATTCAGAATAGAGTTGTTGGATCAGTCGACCGGGCGGTCGACCGCATGTTATATAAAAAGGAAATTTTAAACTGTCGGTCGACCGACCCGATCAACCGACCCTAATTGAGAGTTAGGGTCTCTCAGTCGGTCGACCGGTCCGTCAACCGCAAGGTTAGCGGTCGACCGACAACGTGTACAAACGTGCACACCCCCGGCCAAAGGCCCGATCGACCGTTCTGGCCTGCAACGGGCATCGGTCGACCAGGCAGTCGACCGGTTTGGCCTGAAACAATTTAATGATAGAAATTTGAACTTCAAATAATTTTCTAAATATTTTGTATTAGTTTAAGGGAGATATAACAATGTATAGATGATGAAATGCATGTTCTAAACTAGTTATAAATTTTGAAAAAATTATGAGACATGTATCAATACCAAACATGCAAAAAATACCAATACTATCAAAACTTGATTCTTTGAAATTGTGTATTTTGTGTGTGTAACTTCTTAAGTATTTCTATCATATTCTATACTTTAACAAACTAATATCATACAAGACTCTAGGTGACTACAAGATTTTCAACCAGGCTTCTCCATTAGCGACGTTTGAGTGCTTTGAGCTTTGTTTCCATATTTGAATCTTCTTAGTCTCCAACACTTTCCTTTAGAGGAGAAAACTCCTTGAATTCTTAGAACCCTAAAATACACTTAACCATTTGAACTTGATTAGTATAAATAACCACATATGTTTTGTTATCATCAAAACTATAAAACCGGGTGATTGTAACCTAGGGCCAACAATCTCCCCTTTTTTGATGATGACAAAACATGTGAATTATTTAAGATAAAAGATATGAAAGAGCTTGAAAAGCTCCCCCTCAAATTATACTATCTATTAAGTATAAGAAAATATTATAACTTTAATTGGATTGACAATATAAGTAAGTCACACATACATGTATATAAAAATGATTCCAATATAGAATAATATGCATGTGTAGCCTACCATCCTTCCAATCCTCCTTCATCCAATCATTTTATAAGCATGGTAAAGAGAATGGATATAGGATAAAAATAACTTAATAACTCAAATATCTCTCCCTCTTTTTGTCATGCATCAAAAGAAGGTAAAGATGTCAACATAAAAATTTTCAAACTTCACAAAAAATTGAAAAGTATTTTCAAAAAACTTATTAATCCATAACACAAGCATTTAACTCACCACAAATGAATAAAAATCTATTATAATCTAGTGGTTTAGTAAAAATGTCCGCAAGTTGAAAATCAGTAGAAATATAATCAATTTCAATATCACTTTTCTCATAGTGATCTCTAAGAAAGTGATATCGAATATCTATGTGTTTGGTCTTGCTATGTTGATTTATAGTTTTGATCGTATAAATAGTGCTAGTGTTATCATAAAATATTTTAATATGGTCATAATGCAAATCATAGTCAAGGAGAGTATGTTTCATCCATAGGACTTGTGCACAACAAGCCCCGGCTGCAACATACTCCGCCTTGGCGGTTGAGAGGCTACCGAATTTTATTTCTTAGAAGACCACGAAACAAGCTAGTTTCTTAGAAATTGATAAGTACCACTAGTGCTCTTACTATCCACTCTACAACCAGCATAGTCAGCATCCGAGTAACTCATCATAGGAAATTGTTTGGTTTTCGGATACCACAAGCCCATTCCAATAGTACCCTTAAGATATCTAATAATGTGCTTTACTGTAATTAAGTGAGACTCTTTAGGACAAGATTAAAATCTAGCACATAGACACAAGCTAAATATAATATTCGGCCTACTAGCAGTCAAATAAAGTAAACTACCAGTCATACTTCTATAAAATTTAATGTCCATATGTATACCTTGTTCGTCCTTGTCAAGCTTAGTAGCAGTGGTCATGGGAGTCTTACTTAATTTTGCATCTTCAAGTCTTAATCTCTTGATGAGTTCTCTTGTGTACTTGGCTTGATTTATAAAGATCACATTACTCTTTTGCTTGAATTAGAGGCCAAGGAAGTAGTTTAGCTCTCCCATCATAGACATCTAAAAATCGTTCTTCATGCATGATTCAAATTCTTTACAAAGATTTTCATTAGTGGATCCAAAAATAATATTATTAACGTAAATTTGAACAATTAGGATATCACTATCTACATGCTTTATAAACAAAGTGGTGTCAACTTTACCTTTAACAAAATTGTTTGAAATTAAAAAAGTTGAAAGTCTTTCATACCAAGCTCTTGGAGCTTATTTTAAAATATATAAAGCTTTATCAAGTTTGTACACAAAATCCGGATAAGTAGGATTAACAAACCCGAGGGGTTGTTCAACATGCACTCCTCTTCTATAAAATCATTTAAAAACATACTCTTGTGACATCCATTTGAAAAAGTTTGAAATCTTTATAAGAAGTAAAGGCAAGTGTCATCTGTATGGCTTCAAGCCGTTCTACGGGTGCAAATGTTTTCTCAAAGTCGATACCTTCATTTGTGTGTAACCTTGGGGCACTAACCTAGTTTTATTTCTAATAACATTACCCTTTATTCCTAAAAATTCATTTCGTACCAATAGTTGGTCTATCACGAGGTCTAGGAATAAGATGTCAAACTTGATTGCGCTCAAATTAATTGAGCTCTTCTTACATTGCAAGCAACCAATACGAATTGGCCTCAGCTTCGAGAATGTTTTTAGGCTCAATGTGTGAAATAAAAGTAAAATGCCCAGTTTGAATTGAGTAGTTACCCCGTTGAATACATCACCTATGATGAGATCCTTAGGATGATATGAAGCAAATCTCCAATCTTTTGGAAGTGGTTGTGTTGGCTCCACTTCAGCCTCTTAAACTTCACCCTGTACATCAATCTTTGGCTTTTCTTATTTTATAGGTGAGTCTTTTAAGGTTATCTTCTCCATGTCTTCACCAAGGAATCAATCTCTACAATATTCTTCACAAAAGTATTAGATTCCTTAAACTTGACATGTATAGATTCTTCAATAGTCAAAGTAAATCTATTGAAGACTCTATAAGATTTACTAGTATTTGAATATCCAACAAATATGACTTCATAAGATTTGACATCAAATTTTTCTAATTATCTTTAACATTTAAAACAAAGCATTTACAGCCAAAAACTTAAAAGTAAGAAACATTAGGTTTTCTTAATAGTAAATTTCAAAAGAAGTTTTAGAAGTATTTTTACAAAAATAAATTCTATTTGAGATGTAGCATGATGTGCTTATAGTATCGGCCCATAAGTATTGAGGGAGTCCGTATTCATTATCATAGTTCTAGCCATTTCTTGAAGAGTTCGATTTTTCCTCTCAACGACTCCATTTCGTTGTGGAGTTTTAGAATATGATAGCTCATGTTTGATTCTATATTCATCATAATAGGTGATAAATGAGTGGTTAATGAATTTACCACCTCTATCACTTCTTATACATAAAATTAGAAAATCTTTTTCTTTTTTAACTCTTTTTCTAAACACTCGAAAATATGAAAAAGCTTGATCTTTATGTTCTAAAAATAAAACCCAAGTAAAATGAGAAAAATCACCAACAAAATAAAAGCAAAATGATTTCCACTTAGACTTTTGATTTTAGTAGGACCAAACAAATCCATATGAATTACATCCATAGGTCTTGATGTCATGATATCCTAGATTGTTTTGAAAGAGGACTTGGTTTGTTTTCTAAGTTGGCACACATTGTAAATATGGTCCTTCTCAAATTTCAAACAAAGAATATCTTTCATCACTTCCTTATTGTTGATTCTAGATAGATGGTCAAATGAAACTGGCCTAGTCTCCTATGCCATAACCAAAGGTCTTCATTAAAGGCATTTAAACATGTAGCATTGCATTGTAAATTTGACATATCAATCATGTATACATTGTTTGAAAAAACACCTAGAGGGGGGGTGGATAGGTGTAAATGCTAATCTAGAAACTAAATGCGGAAGCTAAAAACTATTTTGCAACACACTTAATACAACCAACAAGTGTAGCCGAATTCCCCGTGAAGGGCTCTGGACTAACTCCTCTTGATTCCCCTAGATAAGGGTTGAGGTGCTATATGAAGCTCTTGTGGTTAAGTATAAGTGAGGCACACACAAGCAAGCCAAGCATATAAGAATGAGCAATATGAAATAATGCAAGGCAACACAAGCAATATGAATGAAGAATGATGCTTTGCACAAATAAAAGAGAGAGAGAGAGAGAGAGTTTAGAGGCAATGGATCAAACGCAAACACAATGATATGTTTTGAGGTTCGAGCCCCTAGCTCTACGTCCCCGCCTTCACCGAGAAGGATTTCTAATCCACTATCTTGTCCACCGAGGACTCCCACCGAGGAAACCTCCACCGAGGAGAATTTGTACAACAAGGGAGTACCGAACTCCTCTCTCAAACACCACCTCACAACCGAGGGGTAGGCCCGTAGCCAAACAACCACAAACACCTCTACCGAAGAGGGTTACAAACCAAACTCCACCTCTCACTAGAGGGAGCAAACCACAATCTCAACCTCTACCAAAGAGGGAGCAAACCAATCACCCGATCAACCTCTACCAAAGAGGGATACAACAAAAGCAAGGGTATTTACAACTTGGAGGCTTAATCTACCTCAAACACTTTTCTTTTTCCACAAACAAAGATCCTAATAGATTAGGATAGAAGATATAGCTCAAGTGTGGAATCAAGGTGTTTTTGGAAATCAAATAACAAAGAAAAACTACTTGGGAATCTCTTGTAGATGATAGAAATGAAAATCCAAAACAATATCCCAAAACCTAGTTTTCTTGATTTTCCAAAACCCTTGAAAAACAATAAAGATGAAATTTTTTAAGCTCTAAAACACTTTTTAAAACTTGTAAAAATACTTCAGAAAAGTAGAAATTTTTTGCTCTTGAAAATCTTAGCCAAAATCCCAAAGAAATGGGGTTTATATAGGCCAAACAGAAAACTAGCCGTTAGGCTGATCTGTCAGCCTGACAGGCTTGCGGTCGACCGGCCGGTCGACCGCCAACGGTCCCAAATATGACCGTTGGGGCATCCCGGTCGACCGCCCGGTCGACCGCCCAGATACAGAGAGCAAAGCTCTCTGGTCCGGTCGACCGCCCGGTCGACCGGCCCATTGCCTGGCCAGACGTGCACAGACCTGTGCACGTCGGTCGACCGACCGGTCGACCGGCTCTGGCATACGGTCTTTATCAATTAATGAAAATTTTACTTTACATGAAATTTTATATGCATCAAAATCTTTTTGTGTGGATATGAGCGTGGAAGATAAATCATCTTTTTCTTTTGAGAGTATAATAATTTTATTATGAAGAGTTTCATTTTCCCTTTTCACTTTTAAATACTTCTTTTTAAGAAAATCATAGTGGTTAGACAACTCTTCAAAAGCCTCACCTAATTCATCCATAGATAATTCACAATCGTCCAGTGAGGGTTCGGATGTTAGCTTAGGTGTATTGTCATTAGCCATGAAATGCACATGTGTTGTATCAACTTCTTCATCGATTTCACTCTCCGAGTCCCACGTAGCTTTGAGAGCCTTCTTTTTGTAGAGCTTCTTGGAGGTGAAAAGTTTACTTTTGGTCTTCAGACAATCCATAACCATGTGGCCCGGCTTCCGGCAATTGAAGCATATGACCTTCTTTTCTTCTTTCCTTTGCCATCTTCTTCTATTGTTAAACTTGGTCTTGTTGTACATCCTGCTTACATTTTTCGCTAGGAGGGAGAATTCTTCATCATCTTCTTCTTCTTCATCGTCGTCGGAGATGGTGGGAGTGGATTTAAAAGCGATCACTTTCTTCTTTTGAGGTGCCATCTCTTCCCTTGCCTTCCTCTCCATTTCATGGGTCTTCCCTATAAGACCGATGAGCTCCATCTCTTCGTTGTCGTTTAACTCCTTCAAAGTTGTAGCCTTGACTTCTCATGAGGGTGAAAGTGCCTGAATGACCTTTCTCACTTTTTGATCGTTGTCAATGGCATTGACTAAAGAAGTAAGATCATTAGTTATTTTAGTAAATTTTGTTACCATATCATCAATGGTGTCATTTTCATGCATGGTGAAATTTTCATATTAGAAACGTAAGAGATCAGTTTTTTCTCTCTTAACTTGTGATGTTCCTTCGTGAGTGACTACTAGGTGTGTCCAAATCTCATAGGCGGATTTGCAATAGATCACCCTAGCAATATCGTCATCATTCAAAACTTAAAGTAAGGCATAGTGTGTCTTAGCATTTGCGTCAAATTCCTTAGTAGCAATGTCGGACCAAGAATCCTCATCACTAATGGGTACACTAAAGGGTTTATCACCGCTTTTGCAACCCGGCTTCCTAAAGATTGCAAAAATACGGTCATCTTAACTTTTCATATAGGAAAGTTAAGGCCGTCAAACTTGGGAGGGGTCTTAATACCTTCGGCCATTTTTACTAAAGTGGATAAAGATAAAATTTTGAAAGAAGTGGTTAGCAATTAGGATCTCTCTAAGGTTGTTAAGCCAAAAACTAGAGATCAAAGCTCTGATACCAATTGAAATACACCTAGAGGTGAATAAGTGTTTTGCTAATCAAATGCAATTTTAAAATTTATTATGATGAGTTATGCAAACGGTCACTTAAAATAAAATTGAAGCCGAATTTCCCTGTGAAGGGCTCTAGAACTTCTCCTCTTAGATTCCTCTAGATAATGAGTTGAGGTGCTCAATTGCCTCCTTGTTGAGATGAGTATTGACCGTAATGAAAATGATAGAATGAAAGCAATTATAGAATGCAAGACAAATAATATTACAAATATGAAAAATGAAAAGCAATAGAGAGCAAGACACAATCAAACGCAAACACAAGGAAATTTATTCCGAAATTCGAGTCACCGCTCTACGTCCCCGCCTTCACCACTATGAAGGATTTCACTATCCTCTAAGGGTTCTTCCATAAAGGGATCTTACACAAGGGATTCTACACAAGATCGGAGTACACAACTGCACCAACTCAACCCTCTACACAAGAGGTAGCACAAAGCCAACAGAGGTTACAAAGCACTTGGTGATCTAACAAGATCACAAACACGTTCTTTTACAACTTCCTATAGAGTGGAATATGAAGTGATGCTCAAGAAGCTAAGTGAGAAGAGAAATTTAGTTAGAAAGAATAGAAAAGTTTTAGAACCAACTGAAAATAGATTTGCATAGAAAGAACTTGAAAAAAAGCTAAAAAAATTATTCTCTTTAGAAACAAACATGAAAACATGAGTATTTTTCTTATCTAAAACTAAAACCCATGACCCATTTATATAGGCAATGAATAAATATCATTTATAAATTAACCAGGTCATTTAGGGTGTGTTTAGCCACTTGGAAACCAAAAATGCCCATTGGAATCTACTAAACAAAACAGATTCAAAACTAACCGTTATGGCCATCTGGCAGCTTGTTGGTCGACCGGCCGGTCGACTGACAGGTTATTCAGAATAGAGTCATTGGATCAGGTCACGTTATATAAAAAGGAAATTTTAAACTGTCGGTCGACCGACCCCAACCGAGAGTTAGGGTCTCTCAGTCGATCGACTGGTCGGTCGACTGCAAGAGTTGGTGGTCGACCGATTGGTCGACCGACAATGTGCACAAATATTCACACCCCTGGCCAAAGCCCGGTCGACCGTTCTGGCCTGCAATGGGCATTGGTCAACCGGGCGGTCGACCGGTTTGGCCTGAATCGGTTTAATGATAGAATTTTGAACTTCAAATAATTTTCAAAATAATTTGTATTAGTTTAAGGGAGATGTAGCAATGTATAAATGATGAAATACATATTCTAAACTAGTTATAAAATTTTGAAAAAAATTATGAGACATATATTAATACCAAACATGCAAAAATACCAATACTATCAAAACTTGTATTTTTCGTAATCGTGTATTTTGTGTGGTAACTTCTTGAGCATTTCTACTATATTCTACACTTTAACAAACTAATATCATACAAGCTCTAGGTGACTATAAGATCTTCAACCGGGCTTCTTCATTAGTGACGTTTGAGTGCTTTGAGCTTTGATCCCGTATTTGAGTCTCCAACACCTTCCTTTAGAGGAAGAAAACTCCTTGAATCCTTAAAACCCTGAAATAAACTTAACCAATTGAACTTGATTAATACAAATAACCACATATGTTTTGTTATCATCAAAATCATAAAACTGAGTGATTGTAATCTTGGGCCAACAGATCCGAGAAATCATCTAAATTTCTCATGGCCCCAAAACACAAATGACTGTCCTAGGCCCAATTTCTCCAAAAATTTCCAACCACCTCATTATCAACCAATCCAATCAAGCTCCACAACCATCCTTCCAAAATTTCACTGCCGATAAGACCGATTTTGAGAAAATATTTGATATCTTTTTTGCAGAATACGGGACAGGCCATATCTAGATTAGAGGGTTAAATGAGTCAGTTCACCAATGCCAAAAGTGAAATACCCAAAGGGACTTTTCCTAGTCAATCGGTAACAATCTCTAGAAACTCTAGTCAAGCTCATATGGCTCAAGAGGATACAATGAACCAATGTAATGCGGTTCATACATTGTGGTCGGGAAAATAAGTCCATAATCAAGTGTCAATGCCACTGGTCCCAACTCAAACATCCACTCCTTCTAGTTCCACTCCACCCACTTCCGAAGATAAGTCAGCCGAATAAGTGCATAAGCCTACAACCCCATTTTCGAATAGGCTTGGAGTAATGATACTGCACAAGTGGACAAAATACTTGAGATATTTAATCAAGTGAATATTAACGTACCGTTTCTTGATGCAATCCAACATATCCCTAGTTATGCCAAATTCCTTAAGAACATGTGCACCAAGAAAAGAAAAACCAATGTGCCTAAGAAGGTTTTTCTAGCCACTAACATTAGTGAGCTATTGTCCAACCAAATCCCGGTCAAGTACAAGGATCTCGGTTGTCCCACCATCTCTTGCACAATAGGTCAGACATAAATTAATCGAGCACTTCTTGATTTAGGAGCGAGTATCAACTTACTCCTCTTCTCAGTATACCAACAATTTGGGTTGGGCAAACTAAGCCAACTCAAGTCACAATCTAGTTAGCTGACCAGTCAGTCAAAGTCTTTAAAGGAGAAATAACCGATGTCCTTATCTGAATATGAAAATTCATCTATCCAGGAGACTTCATTATCCTAGAGACCCAACCAGTCTCTAATCTTAGGTCACAAACTCTAGTCATCTTAGGACACCCGTTCCTAACAATTGTAATTGCAATTATAAATTGTAGAAATGGATCTATGAGATTGACTTTTGGAGACATGACTAAGGAAGTCAATGTTTTCAATCTAGAAAAACACCCCTACGATATGGACGATCCACCTTTTGAGGTAAACCTTATTGAGGATTTGACAAGTGAGCATAGTGAGGAGATAAAACTAGAAGCTGAGTGTGACGCCAAGTTGGAATCTGAGGATTTCAAACTTGATGAGGTATTTAATTCCACTATTGAGTGGGCATCGAGCCCAAGTTTATTAGATTCAGAGCCAACAAGCTTGACTCCTCTATTTATTGAGTCCTCTCCTTTCTTAGAGCTAAATGCCTTACTCAAACAGCTTATGTACGCCTACCTAGGTGAATAAGAGACTCTTCCAGTCATAGTTTCTGACTTGACTAGTGGGCAGGAAGAGGACCTTATGACAATCCTTAGAAAATATAGAAAGTCATTGGTTGGACGATGACCAACATAAAGGGATTAAGTTCAGCTATAGTTCAACACTGAATCCATCAAATGAAGAGGCAAAATCAGCGTAGGTTAAACCTTATTATGTAAGAGGTCGTTCGAGCTAAAATAGTCAAACTCTTAGATAATGGGATAATTTATCTCATTTTTGAAAGTCAACGGGTCAGCCCAATCCATGCAGTCTCTAAGAAATCCATTTTTACAGTGGTAAAGAATGAAAATCAAGAGTTTGTACAAATGCGACTCCCTACAAAGGTTCAAGTTTGAATTTACTATTGAAAATTAAATGCTGCCACTCCCAAAGACCATATCCTTCTTCCATTTATTGATCAAATGCTTAAACGACTAGTTGGCCACGAGTATTACTATTTCTTGGACAGTTACTCGGAGTATAATCAAATCTCCATAGCTCCGGAGGACCAAGAGAAACAACGTTTACTTGTCCATTTGGTACTTTCGCTTATCACCGAATGCCTTTCGGTCTATGCAATGCCCCTGCGACATTCCGGCATTGTATGTTAAGCCTATTCTCAGACATGGTCGAAAGATTTATAGAGATCTTTATGGATGATTTCTCCTTTTATGGGGACTCATTCGACTATTATCTTCACAATCTAAAACTTATCCTCAAACGATGGACGGAAAACAATTTGACCTTAAATTGGGAAAAGTGCCACTTCATGGTACATGGGATTGTCCTAGGTCATGAAATTTCTAGAAAAGGGATTGAAGTGGATAAGGCGAAGATAAAGATCATAGCCAAGCTTTCCACACCTAAATGTGTAAAAGACATTTTTTCTTTAAGGACACGCCAGTTTCTATCGTCGGTTCATTAAGGATTTTAGAAAAATTGTTAGACCCTTGACTAATCTTTTAGCTAAGGACGTGCCCTTCATCTTTGATGACGAATGTCTTAACTCTTGGGAGAAGCTAAAGATGAAACTTTTCTCTGCGCCCATAATTTCTGCCCCGGATTAATCCAAACTATTTGAGATCATGTATGATACTTCTGATTTTGCCATAGGTACTGTCTTAGGACAACGAATAGACAACAAGCAGCATGTGATCTACTATTCAAGTAGGACTCTTAATGACGCCCAATTGAACTATACTACAACCGAGAAAGAATTCTTGGCAGTATTGTGCGCATTGAAAAAATTTCATCCGTACCTACTTGGGACCAAAACACCATATTCACCGACCATTCCGCACTTCGATACCTAATGTTCAAGAAGGACGTAAAGGCCCGCCTCATTCATTGGATCCTCCTCCTTCAAGAGTTTGATCTCAAAATTCGAGATAAAAAGGGTGTCAAAAATGTCATCGCTGATCACTTCTCTCGTGTGTCAAACACCTTCCAACAAGTTGCCAATCAACGATAACTTCCCGGAGAAACAACTCTTAGCTACCTTTAGAAAACCATGGTTTGCTGACATAGTCAACTACTTAGCTACAAACCAAACTCCATCTCACTGGTCAAAACAGGATGTATATCGGTTCTTGTCTCAAGTCTGATATTTCATATGGGAGGAACATTATCTCTTTAAATATTGTTCCGACCAATTCATTAGAAGATGTATTCTCGATGAGGAAGTAAAGAGTGTTCTAGCCTTTTGTCACGAGCTTGCATGCAGTGGACACTTTGGTCCCCATAAAACTGCTGAAAAAGTACTACAGAGTGAATTCTATTGGCCCATTTTGTTTAAGGATGCATTCGACTTTTGCAAGACGTGCACAAGATGCCAAATGATAGGTAGGATTTCAGAACGAAATATGATGCCCTTCAACCCAATTCTAAAAGTAGAACTCTTTGACGTTTTGGGCATCGACTTTATGGGACCCTTTCCTATTCATTGGGTACCAATACATCTTGGTGGCTGTGAATTACATATCCAAATGGGTTGAAGCCATCCCTTGTAAGACAAATGACAACAAAGTTGTTGTCAAGTTCTTGAAAAAAATATCTTTTCATGCTTTGGAATCTCTCGTCAAATAATTAGTAATAATGGCTTACATTTTTTGCAATAGAACTTTTGAAGCTGTTATGCAAAAATATGCCATCACACATAAGTTATTTACGCCTTATCATCCTCAAACTAGTGGGCAGGTAGAAGTCTCAAATAGACAAATTAAGGTTATTTTGGAGAAAACTGTGAATTAAAACCGAAAGGACTGATCCACCAAATTAGTAGATGCCTTATGGGCATATAGGACTGCCTTTAAAATGATTCTAGGGATATCTCCTTATAAGTTAGTCTTTGAAAAGGCTTGTCACCTTCCTGTCAAGTTAGAACACCGTGGCTTATGGGCTATTAAACAACTAAATTTTGATTTAGATAAGGTCGGTGCGCTTCAACTGCAAATTTTCGAACCTGAGGAGTTGAGAAACGAGGCTTAGGAAAATGTGAAGATTATGAAGGATAGGGTTAAGATTTTTTTATGATAAATTTATCATGAGGAAAACTTGTCTCTGAATAAAAGTATTACTCTATAATTTTAGACTTCATCTTTTTTCAGGAAAGTTGAAATCACGAGGGATAGGGCCATTCGTTGTTAGGCTTGTGTTTCTATATGGAGCGGTAGAGATATGCTACACGAAGCATGGTAATAGATTCAAGATAAATGGTCAAAATTTGAAACCGTTTTTGGAATCAGTACCAGAAGCAGACATAACCATAGTCTACTTGACCCAATGTATCGGTAACATAACATCACATCTTTCTACACTTTATTCCATGCATACATCCATTCATTCATACGTTGAGGACAATGCATGAGATAGGTGTGAGGGAGGGTCTAATATGTAACATCTAACATTCTAACATGTGACATAATTACCATGACAAAAAAATATTTTTTAACTTTACTAACAGACTAACATAGGTAGATACTAATAATAATAATAAATGATATCTTTTAACATTTTTAAAAAATAATATTTTGATTTATTTCTGTAAGTAATTAAGTTAATTTTAAGAAATAAAAAAATCATAATTAAGATTTTTTAATACTTGATCAAAATAAGATTATTTGTTTGATTTTTCAGAATAGGAGAAAAAATTGAAAAAGTAATTTAGCCTTGACTTTTACCTTGATGAAATATACACACTCTATATACTTACACACTTAGGATTCAAAACAAAGACTCTTGTACCTTATATATATATATATATATATATATATATATATATATATATATATATATATATATATATATATAGGGAGCTGATCCTCTAAGAACGGTTCTCACGGATTTCTGTGAGAATTTTCACGTGGGTCGTCGGATCTGATAAATCAAATCAAATAAAACTAGATCTCTATCAGATCCGACGGCCCACGTGAAAGTTCTCACATGAGTTCGTGAGAACCGTCCTTAGGGGATCAACTCACTATATATATATATATATATATATATATATATATATATATATATATATATAATATATATATTATATATATATATATATGGGGTTACTGTACCTCAGCCGGCAGGCTGAGAGAGTTTCTCAGCCGGCGGGACGTGGCTGAATATATGCCACATATCGGCCGCAGAGTGTATGCGCCAAAAAAATCAAAAAAGATCCCGCCTAAACAATCGTGAAACAAATTGACAAAAATACCCCTTTTTAATTCTAAACTGGAATAAAGTCATCAACAAACAAAATTTCAGTTGAAAATATATCTACAGTTATAAAATTCATAATTTTACTACATCGAAAAATATAATTAAAAAATTTGGATCAACATAATGTAAAATAAGCAGAAGCATTGAAAATTTAAAAAACATGCCATGGTCGCAGACTTAATGCAATATAACTTTCAATTTTATATGACAACTGCGACACAGTCGCAGTCATAGTATAACAAAACTGCGACCCTAGTCGCATTCTATCGTACAGCAATGCGACCTCCTTCAGTACTGCGACCAAAGTATGCAATAAGTAAAAATTATTCATACTTTATAAGCAAAAACATATAAAAACATACGTAAACTGCGACTATAGAATCAGTACTTATTCACCGTTATTACATTTAACTTAGCAAAAAAAATTCATCAAGAAAAATGCAGTCGAGGGTACTGCGACCATAGTCGCAGTCCATGATCGCATACTATGGGCGTGTTTGGTAAGTTGCAAAACGTTTGCAAAATGCAAAAAGTTTTTGCAACTTTACATTTAAAGTTGTTTGGTTTCGTTTGTAAAATGCAAAACACTTTTGCAACTCTTCTTTTCCCACTTGCAGTTGCTACAGTTAAATTTGTGGTCATGTAAATCTCACTTTTACACTCATATTTTCCCACTTGCAATTCCTACAGTTAATTTTGTGGTCATGTAACTGTCACTTGTAGTATACTTACAGTTCAAAACAGTTACTTGATAATCAATATATAATTAAATATTATTAAATATTTAATATTTTAATAGTGTTCAATTTTTTATTTAATTATTTAATTTTTTTATATTTTTAATCTTTAACTTTTTTATTGTTTTAATATTTAATATTTTACTATTTTAATTTAATATTTTAATTTAATATTTTATTATTTTATTAATACTTATTCCATTTTTTATTATTTTATTTAGAGTTAATATTTTATTAATATAACAGTATTATACTTTAATATAAATTACTATATATTTAATTATTTATTTTTAATATAAAAATTACTTTATTAATATCATAATATATTTTATTATGTTAATATTGTAATAATAATTCAGTATAATAATACTATAATGATAATCTATTATTAAATTATAATTATATTTTACTTTATTAATTTTATATTTCTATAATATTACAATAATATTATAATAAAATTTATATTATAATAATTTTCAAGTATTTTTAATATTATAATATTATAACTATATTTTATTATTGTTGTAACATTTTTTTAATATTTATATTTTATTAGTATTCTCAAAATTTTATTAATGTTCTTTAGATTTTTTTTAATTTTATATTATTTATTTAGTTAATATTTTAGTAATATTTTACTATTTATACTAATATTTTATTAATATTATTGTTATAAATAAAATATTAAGATTATTAATTTTTTATCTCAAATTTATTAATACAATTTAATTTGCAATAGTAGATTTAATTTAATAGTATTTATAATATTTAAATCACTGCTACAGTTAATTTTGTGGTCAACTTTTCCACTTACACTTTTACATTACCAGCCAAACACCGTAAAACACAATATACTTTACCATTTACACTTTCACTTTATCAACTAAACACCGTAAAACACAATATACTTTTTCATTTACACTTCACTTTATCACCAAACACCGTAAAACACAATATGTTTTCTCTGCTACAGTTCACTTTTTCCATTCTCATTTTACGACTTACGACTTGCGACGTTTTGCAACGAAACAAACAGGCCCTATATGTAAAAACCAATTTAATAGTTCATAGGAGGATGAGACAACAGTCAGAAATGAAGAACAAAAAAATATAAAATAATACGTAAACTGCGATTATACTATCGCTCTCGTTAAGTACTGCGACCATAGTTGCGGTAGTGCGACCATAGTCGCAGTCCATGATCGCATACTGTATGTAAAAACCAATTTAATAGTTCATAGGAGGATCAGACAACAGTCAGAAATGAAGAACAAAAAATATAAAATAATACGTAAACTGCGATTATACTATCGCTCTCGTTAAGTACTGCGACCATAGTCGCGGTAGTGCGACCATAGTCGCAGTCCATGATCGCATACTATATGTAAAAACTAATTTAATAGTTCATAAGAGGATCAGACAACAGTCAGAAATGAAGAACAAAAAATATAAAATAAATACGTAAACTGCGATTATACTATCGCTCTCGTTAAGTATTGCGACCATAGTCGCGGTAGTGCGACCATAGTCGCAGTCCATGATCGCATACTATATGTAAAAACCAATTTAATAGTTCATAGGAGGATCAGACAACAGTCAGAAATGAAGAACAAAAAAAATATAAAATAATACGTAAACTGCGATTATATTATCGCTCTCGTTAAGTACTGCGACCATAGTGAGTCCTTGATCGCATTATACATTACATGCTAAAAAAAAAGTAAACTGCGACTATATTAAAAATCATTAAATATCAAATCAGATAAAAAAATTAAAGAAGCATTCAAATTAGTTTCGTGATTTAATAAAAAAATGTTGGCAGTTTGGCCGCAGTTATAAAAGATAATTGTCACAAAAATTGAATAACGTCATAAAATATAAAAAATATAATAAAATATACATATCCACTGTCTTTTACCGACAGAGTAGCTTTTCATAAGGGGTATCTAGTAATTTAACTTCTTCTATAAGCGGCCTGCAAGTTAGTGGCGTGACAAATCTTGAGCCACGTCACCGCAGGCTGACAGAGTTCTCTCAGCTGCAGGCTGATATACATTTCTCTCTCTCTCTCTCTCTCTATATATATATATATATATATATATATATATAAACAAATCTAATTATTAATTAGGTAGGTGCTTTGGCCTAAGAAAGCCTTGGTATTTACGTGAAAGGTAATTAGGTAAGTTTGAAATATATATATATAATATGTATTAACACATTTAATAATCAATTAGTTAGGTACGAGGGCCTCAAGAAGTCTTTATACTTGCACAAAAGAAAGTTAGATGAGTTATACATATTTTTAAAAAAAAGTGCTTAGAGGACAATGAGGTGGTAATACTTCGAACTTCTTTCAAAAAAAAGTGAAAAGAAAAAAAAGAGTTATATATGTTAATATACAAGGCATAAGAGTTGAAGTTGAAGAATCCCGAGTAAAAAATTCACGATCATAAAGGTACATATGACTTAGAGTAAAATAACTGACTAAGTGAGAAATTCAGTTTTAATCTTGACCTAAATTGATAATAAAATATTTGCATTGAGACTAAGTATAGAAATGAATAATATGGTGATCCTAAGACTTATGGATTACTTTATTTCTTCAAAATATTTCAAATAGTTTCTCTCTTTCAAAAATGAGTTTTCAAAAATACTCACACTATATTTTTCTTTTTTTATGGATTTTGTGGGTAATGAAAACCCTTACGAGACAACACTCGTCCTCTAGGGGTAACCTAGAGATTTAACGGCTTGTTGCACGTGCTAAGTGCAATTGTGATTCTTACAGAAGTGAGTTAGTTTAGATTAGATTGTTTAGATTTTTCTTTTTTGTTTTTCTCAAGGTCGAATAAAAGATATGTGTGGGTGTGATTGTTCATCAAAAGTACATTTTTTTAGTCATATTTTCATGTTTATTTTTTATAAAGCACTGTTATTTAATCGTTTTATTGTTTAGTAATGTGTAAACCTTTATAATTAAAAGAGAAAAGAAAAAAGTCCAACAGAAACTCACAAGTTAAAAAGAAGCCCAAGAACCCATCAAGCCCAAGTTAAATCAGAAATTATCCTATCCTACTTCAGAGATAAAGGAAAAACTTAATTTAAACTAAGTTGCTTGATCCCCAAGTCAAAGATTAATGAGAGAATTCAAACTTAAAATTCGGATTTATAGATAAATTATTTCCTAAGCTATCTAGAAAACAGGATTATTTTAAATTCCAGAATCCAAACGATGATTCTAAGGATAGATCTTCAGATAGATGGACGAGATGAAGCCACGCGCCAAAGCGTGTGCCCAGACTCCACAAAAAGATCGCGCCTCCTCATTTATTGCTGTAGAAATGTGACATTCGTGTAGCCGCCTACGTGTCAGTTTAGGTGGTGGTATTCTACAGGGATGCTACTACTGGGATCTCCTATAAATACCCCTACAAAGCAACAAAGGAAGGCATCTCAGAGAATCAAGTTTAGAGTTTTCTTTAGATCATCTTTTCTTTCTGAATTTTCTTTATATTTTCTATTTTTTCTAATTTGAAGAAGATTTATAAATACGAGACTGGATTGGTGACAAATTCAATAAAGGTTCTAATTTTCTTTTATTTCTTTTTTTGCTGTTTTAATTTATGTTCTTCAATTCTAGTTTAATTTCTTTTATGCAATCTTTAAATATCATTCTTAATTTCACAATGAACATAAGTAGCTAATTCTCTCGTAGCTTGCTAATCTCTCCACCAACTAAAGCCTAATTTTATAAAATAAATTGATTTAACTCTATGCTTATTTGAAATCCTAGGATTAGTTAAAAATTCTTGAAGATTAGTGATGAATTAAGTTAAACTAGCTTTAGGGTATACTATTTAATGGTTATTCTTTGTTTATACTTAGATGCTTTGATAGCTTAATGTTAAGTCTAAAATAACTTTTCTTATGCTATACTTTGAGACTTTGATAACCTAATATTTAATTTTATCTAGTGTATTTTAATTAGGGTTTGCTTTCTATCTTACTCTTCTTACTTGAATTCAAAGCAACACTCTAGGGTTAATCTTTATAAGGTCAATAGGATATTTATTCTTTATAGATTAGCGCTTAGTTATGGTAGATGATTAGTTGGCTATGATTCCTCTTTCTATTTAAATCAACTCTTTTATAACCATCATCTTTTCTTTTCAAGTTTTATACAGAGAACATATCGAAAAGCTTGCATCGCATCAATCGACCCGTTTAGCTCTTGCTACAACAGATTAATTGCGAGAAAATAGATAAGCCTCTTAATTCTTCCTTTTACTTTTTACTCTCTTTTTCTCTAACAATCACTTATCCTCTACCAAGTTGACTTTGGCTTTCAGTTCAGACTTGAGTTTGGAATTTTGCCTACGCTGACTTCTATGCGAATCGCTTTAAGGACTTGAACAAGGGTAAGGTCCTTGCTTATGACGGAGGTCTCCAGTAAAGGCTGACCATGAAGGAGAGAGTTTATCAATGAGACAAGGCACCATGTAATCGTCAATGAATTAGTTTCTTTCGATTGAAGTTGTCAGATAAAACCTTGAAATTCATGAAGTTGATCATTGATAGGTTTTTTTTATCAGACATCATGAATTTAATGAAGAAAGAGGAGGTGAATCTTTCGATTCTAGCACCATCAAGGCCATATTCTTTCTCAAGTGTTGTTCACAGTTCTTTGACACTTTTATATTCATAATAAATGTCATATAGACTATCAGAGTATGCACTAAGAATCTTATGGAGACAATGATAGTCAATCTCCTCTGGTTTTAAATAAATGAAAGAGGAAGGAGTTGAAGGAGGAGTTTCAACAGATGGTGATTTGGCATGTGATGATTTAGGAGAAGGTGCAGGAATAAAATCATCTATGGCTGAAATGAGACCTAAAGTGGTCAACAAGTACTTCATCTGCTTTGCCCACCTCTTAAAATAAGTGCAAGTGAATTTCTCAGGTTTAGCACTCTTAGAGAGGTCAGGATTGGCCATAGTGACGGATTGAGCTACTAAATTCTGTATCCAAGTTATTAAGGATATCAGAATTCAATCAAATGGATAGCTTTAAAGAAAATTCTAGTGTGATAATGTGATAAAAGATCCATCAAGATAAAATAATTACGTTAGAAATAAAAAAGTGATCAGTTCAGGAATTAAAGAATTTCATATTAATTCCTAAATTAATCTAGCATGAAAGAACAATCAGAGAGTTATTTTTCAGTTTCTAAACAAAACTTGTAAGAGTTTAGATAATTAAGTTATTAGCTAGAAAGTGACAACAATTATTTGCAAAGTGTAATTACATGCAAAGAAAGGACAGAATGCTACTGATGCAATAAATAATTGTAGAGAGATAAGATCTGAAAAATTCAAATGATTATTTTTCCTAATAAAACAAGTCCTTTGCAAGAATATTAAATGATTTGCATGAAAGAAAATGATTTAGAAAAATAAACAGTTTTTGATTCTTTAGATCATTGGTTGTACTGTGTTATTTCCTTAAATCAAGCATATCAAAACAAATTAAAAATTAAATTCCTAGCATGCTGGTATAGGATTAAAACAGAATAAAAACAATATATATAATCTGGCCTGGGGAATGCAGTCGCGTAGTCGCTTCCCAAAAGAATCAAAAACCCATCTCGTTACCCAGATGTTGATTCGGCTTTGTCCACTAGCAGTAAAAAAAATCTCTCTAAATCACCAGCACTCGACTTAGGACAGTAGGCAAAGCCTCTTGCTCAGACAGACAATTGTAGCCCAAAAGCGTCTTTCTCAGATAGAGAATTGTTGCCCAAAAACTTGAAAAGGTTGAAGAAATTTAACAGTGGGAGAAAGAAGAAATGTAGTTGTTTTCTCAGATTTCTGTGTATTACCGAATGAACAGAGAGAAGCTCTATTTATAGACACAGAGCTCTACCCGTTACTAACAGCCTCTGCACAAATCAAGCTCACATTCAGGTTGGTTGCAATTAATGTGCAACAACTCAGCACGTTCGTAGATCCGCTTTTACCGCGTCAAGAAACGTTACATGTCAAAGCATGAAGCACTTCGTGAGAGTGAGACGGAGCTCGGGAATATTCCGAGTCTCCGGGTGCTCGGGAAAGTCTCCGGGGTCCAAGTGCTCAGGATGATCCCAAGTGCTCGGGGTCCACTCCGAGATCACTCGAAGTCCAAGTAGATGGAATGATTCCGAGGTCAAGTGCTCGGGAATAATTCCGAGCGTAGGTCCTCGGTCCACTTCGCCCAGAAGCTTGGAGTTAGCTCCGAAAGACAAAAAATAATTTTCAAAATGCAGCAGGTCCAAGAGACCCCCCCTTGAACAGAGCTACATCCGTGTCCGCAGGTCGTGGGCGCGGGCCCAGCCTGGTTCAGCGCGTGTGGGGAGTTAGCCTACAGCCTAACACTCATAATAATAGTCTTAGAAAGAGTTGGTATATATACCACTCAAACTTCTTTTGCCTATCCAACGTGGGACTAAAAACCAAAGACAAATAGAGAGAAACTCAAATTTTCTCCAAAACTAAATGCACATCCAATATGATTATGGAGGTGTGAAAAATAGCTGGAGTTGGTTTTATTTTTGAACAATATTTGTCTCATGGATTTCTTGTTGGTTATAATTCTAACATATTCTATATTATTTTTATATGAAAATTTATAATATCAGTTTATATCTTATCACGATTTTCTACAAATAAGCGATAGAAAATATATTATTCCAAAAAAAAAGTTAGAAAGGATACAGAAAACTATCCAATACCTGCAACTACTCATTTAAGTTATTTATTTATATTTCTTAATCATTCTTTTCTTTTCCCCTAGATATTTTTCTCCTTTCTTCAATTCTTTATTTACTAAATTTCTTCTATTATTTTTTTATTCAAGTCTACTTTTCATTTTTTCCTAAGTTTTTTTTCTTCTTTATTCCATTTACTTACTTTTATAATTATTTGTAATTCTTTCTAGAGTTTCCGTTGTCTTTTCTTTACTTTTCTATTTTTGTCAATACTTCTTACATTTTTTCATCTATTTTTCTTGTTTTGCAAATTTGTTCTACTATTTTTCTTAATTCTTTTTGGTTTCATCCTTTTTTATTTTTCATTATGATATTTTTCTTTTCCTCTAAACCTGAGTTTGTTCTATCTTAGGTTATCATTTATTTTTATTATAACTATCTCAGTATGATTGTTTTTATACTTCTTGTCTTTAGCTTTATCATTATTTTTTTTATCTAGATTATTTTAATTTTTTCGACCTTCTCATTGTCTTCATACTTTTTATTTATTATGTTTTTTCTCGATTATTTATTTTCATTACTTCAGAAATTTTTTGTTTTGATTCTTTTCTTTTTTCTTTTTATATAAATATGTTTAAAATATTTTTTATTTCTACTTTAACATTTTAATGGAAATAAATAAATATTTCTACTATTTTTGTTACTTTTTTTGAATAGATCGGTATTATGTTATTTCACCTAAATTATTAAAAATATATATTCATGAATCATAAATAATTTCTAATTTAAAGAACTTCACGCTCTCTTACACTTTTCTAGTCAAAATCGACTGAGGGATGTTTTCTCCTATGACTCATATAGAAACTTTGTCTGTCTGTCTTCATCTGTGAGAGAGAGCAGCGTCGACTCCCTCCTTCCTCTCTCAGCTGCCCCCTTATCCTTCCTCCTCATCCTCCCTCTCTTTTCTCCTCTCCTCTTGACCGATCGGCCAGTTTTTCACCGACAGTGACAGTATACAAGTGATAATAATTAAAACCGACTGTAAAGGAGATTTTTTCTCGTGACTCATATAGAGACTTTATCCGTCCGTCCGTCTTCATCCGCGAGAGAGATCAACAGCTCCCTCTCCTTCTTCCTCTCTCAGCTCCCCCCTATTTCTTTTTCTCTCAGCCTCCTCTCCTTCTTCCTCCTTCTTTTGATGACGGATCGGTCAGTTTTACATCGACAACAACGATACACTAGTAATAACCATCACCAGCAACAAATTAAATTCTGCGCGCGTAGTGCATGGGCTAAACAAGAAAGATAGGTTATGATGTCGAGAAGTTTAAGCTCTTCCGCCGGAACATTGTAACAAGTCCGTCTAAAAATATACTCTTGGCTAGGGATCTCTTCGATCGATCGAGAGAGGACGGCAGCAGAAGAAAGTTATGGCTAAACTGGGCATCCTCATCGCAGTAGTCTCTGCTTTAGTTCTACTAGGTAACCTAACCTAGATCCATCTCTTCTCTTAGTATCCTAAGATTAACACTGAATGAATCTGTATATAATTTTAATCCCTTTTCTCTTTCCTTCAATTTTACACTGATTGTAGTTTCTGCGAAGAAATCCAGCGACGTCACCGAACTCCAGATCGGCGTTAAGGTAAAAATCTTTGTGTCAAAATTTGAACAAATTTGGATCAAAATTGGATTTTTTTTTTTCTTTTTTTAAGATCAAAAAGTGAATCCTTTCTCACTGACTGTGATGTATCATTCAATGTTAATATTGAGAAAAACTTGAGGGATGCAAGTTTAGGGTTGGGACTAAAACTTGAGAGATCCCCTGATTAGATTGGGATCAAGTCGGGTGATTAATCCCACTACTGTAACAAGTAGTAAATTCTTTTAATTACCATGCGATTCTAGTTACAGCCCCAAACACCGATTTCTTAAATTTATTACTAAGAAAATTTTGGGCAAGTTTGACAACATAATTTTTTTTCCTTTTCATCTATTCCATTAGGGGACGAGTTTTTCTAGTTAAATTAACTGCATTCTCACGATTTCCATAGATTCTAGTACTAAAAGTTTCTTTCACACTTCCTGGAATGAGATGGAGCTAGATTCTTACCTAATGCAATCCTACTCTGGAGTTGGATCTGTGGCTGAAAATGATAAGGCAGAGTAAATGACTTAATTTCTCAGAAAAAGTAGGTTTTATTTTATATGAGAGTCTTAGCAACTTTAATAGCTTTATGCGGTAAAAGATATTTTCTTGAAAAAATTGAAATTGGTGCGTATTTCATAAGATCTTATATTGGTCTATTAGAAGAGCCTTTGGATGCATATGCATCTTGATGTGTATTGAAAAGTTGCTCATTCTGAACTAGATGAGGCAGAACTATCACATAAATTATTACTTACAATCAACTTAATCAAGACAAACTTCTTGCAAATTAAGAAAGTTGTCTAGCGTATTTTCCTATAACATATGAGTTAATGTCATGGTTTGGGAAGTTTACACTCAATACAATATAATTTTTGGTTTTGAAATTTGAATAAATAAATAATTATTTTTAATTAGATGTAGTGATGGCATAAAAGATGTTACTTTCTTCAAACTAGTTGGGCGTGAAAGGTCTGGCATGGCCTATGGGTGTATATAGTTGGTTTATATAAAATTTATCACTTTGTTCAATATTTTAGTTTGATAATAAGTATTTCAAAGTTCGTTATTCCCCCTTTTTCCTATTTGTGTTCCACCCTAATGAACTAAACTCCAACCTGCACAAGAAAAAGATGTAAAGATACTATCATGTATTCATGTCGCAGAGATGAGATATAAAGATAGGCATCTGTTTGATGTGGGCACATTTAGTAGGTCAATACATTGATGGTACTGTGCAGCTAATAAGATTATTGCTGATAAACTCTATGATGTTGCAGTTTTAGTAAAAATAAACAGAAAATCTAGGCTGATCAATTGTGTGCTTCCAATGTGCTATAAAAGACAAAATATTAATTAGTTTTTGCTGGAATGATTCTTATAGTATTTTCATATCTAAAGTTAGTTCTTGCAGGGGATGTAACACCTCCAAAACATATAATAAAATTGTCCAACATGCATAAGCATTTTTTTTATTGCATTTATGAAACTTTTTTTTCTTTTTAAATTTTCTTTTTTTTCTTTCCTTTCTGTTATTTTTTTGGTTGGTTGGCGCGGCGGCAGGGTGGAGGTGTTGTTTGGAAACAGATGAAAAGGTACAAATGTGAGGAAGCTGGGTTTCATATATATAATCTCTTATACCTTAATAAAATAAGCGGGGATAACCTCAAAATAGAGCTAGGATTATTGGATGAAGAAATAACTTCACTGCACTCTCCTAAGTCTATGCCAACTATTTGTAGATATTCGGCTGTTACTAGTATGTTTGAATTTTATACTTTTAGTAATTAAACTTTGTTAAAGGTGTTGTTCTGTGAGTATATTGATAGAAAGTTGACTTTATGCTCATATGTTTGGGCGATTGCATATGCACAAAATCAGAGGCATGAGGCATCATACTTATACCTATCAATAGTAATCCTCATCATGGGATGTGGTAGAATAAAGACCTTATCAATGGATAAGTTGGTAAGAGTTAATGGAACAAGAGTGATAGTTTAATGGGCAATTTCGCTTTCTGCTGTCTGGTCATCTAGCATTCAGCCAGTTCTCCTGGTTATGCTCCGTAGCCAAACGAAAGGAAGGTTAAAACATCACCAACTTTAGGTCCTGTAGATACTCGTACATCTCCTATTCATAGATCTGCGCCATATCTCTGCTCCATTAGCTAACTAAAAGCTCAAAGCACACCAATTTTTGCACCTAAAATTGTAGCTAATTTGGGGGTTTTCAACTTCTCATGGCAACAAATGGTTTGACTATGTAGCCATTATAAACTATGTGCTATTACAAGTAAAATAAACGTGGGAAAGGAAGCTAATTAATTCCTTGATGGTACCTATATGCACAAGCAGTCATGCATTCAGATTAGATCTTTAAGGCTTTCAAGTTTCAATTCATAAGTAGATTTCCAGGATAGTGTGATAAAAAAAACAATTTCACATGGGACCGTAAGGTTTTTGCTGGTCACCCTTATCCACATTTTGGTAATCTATTAGGCACGAACACTTGAGTGCCATGTTCTTGTCAGACACCGACACTTGCAAGACACTTACCCGACATATATCGCACACTCCGAAGCCTTGTCAGATTTTAGAAATTCATAAAAAACGTGTGTCAGTGTCGTGCCCAACACTGTATCGGCTTTAAATAAAATTTAATGATCATGTGTTGAATACTTAAGAATCACACACCACTTAGATATAAACATGGAAAAAATGTCTTTTTGACATAAGAAAATATGTTAGTAGAATCTAAACACATTACAAACTAGGTGACAAATTAGTTAGTTTTTTTTTAGATTTTTTCTTACTAATTTTTTACTATATTAGAAGATACGGAATGTAAATCATTTAGATTTTATTTTGGTTTCCATTTTACTTTTAATAGAACACATCCTAATCACTATAGGTTTTGATATGTATGCACACATACACATAGTCATATCACCGTGTCCCCATATCCTACATTAAGAATTTGCCCTGTCGCTGTGTCCGTGTCCTGTCATATCCGTGTCCGTGCCCATGCTTTATAGTTGGTAACAATCCAGATGAGAGCATACTAACATTCAAAGTATTCTTTATCATAGGGGAATTAGTAATTACATAACGTCTTAAGTGAAAACGCTTGTTATGTAAGAATTGAGACCATCGTAAGTACAAAAATTTTATTGAGTTGCAATCATTGTGTGGAATTTGGACATATGAAGCAACATGAAGCTATTTTTGTGATTTATTTCTTCCAGATATGCTTTCTCCTTAAATACGAAGCAAAGATCTATGTATGCAGTCACACATATTAATCATTCATTTATGTTTTGAAATAGCTATTATTTCCTATCCTCTTTGTTTAAACTGTCATTTGCTATCTTGTGACCTGATTTGTTTTTCTTTGTTTTAAGTGCAAAGGTGGAACCTCATAGCATTTACGCCCATATAGATGCTCTAAAACTTATGAACACCATTATTATACATGTACATGCAGTATTGATATTTGTTATTTTTTCACTTAAAGATCAATGTAGGTTTCTTTTTACTTGTTCGGGCCATCATATTCATTAACTTACATATTCATCTCTCGTGTTTTCAGTACAAGCCACAATCTTGCAGTTTGCAAGCTCACAAGGGGGATAAGATTAAAGTGCACTATCGGGTAAATAGTAATGCCCTTAATAAATGCGATTACATTAAATAAGTAGAATGTATAGTGTTTTTTTAATTTCTGATATAGTGTAAGTAATTTGCAGATTTTAAACATTGCCATGTCTATATATTATGTTCTTTCTACATTTCATTCTGTGTTTTAAAGTTAAACTCTCATTTGCTAAGGTTATTGAATTCAACAGCGCATATGGCATGTTTAATTTGTAGCCCGGCAGTTTAGTGGCTGAATTTGGATAGGAGGTGTTGTGGTGGATACCTTGAAACCGAGGCGGCCAAACACAGTTCCACATTATATAGCAGTCGGATTTAAGTGTGAAATTTTATAGCGTCTTTTGAGAGTTGGAAATTGCCGAATAGGCTATAGAGGAACACGAACAACTAAAAGGTGATGAAAACAATTTCAGTATTTTTTGTCAAAGTGTTAAAAGTTAAAACATAAAACCAACCTAAGAAAATACACAATTTTTATAATTATCCAATTGAAAAATTCTTTACCTGCTCACTTCTAATCTACTTGAGTCTCTACTCAAGAAATGAACACAAAGACGCCCACCATGAATTGCACTATTAATTATTTGATGTCAGCCCCACCTATTTGTCTATTGTGAAGTTGTGGGTAAATTCCTAAAGAATCAATCCACGCACCAAAATAATGAGTGGGTATAATCAAATCACAGAAAGCAATCGCAAACACGCAGAATCTTACGGGAAAAATCCGAAAGGGAAAAATCATAGAGAAAGAGAGGAGAATTCACTGTAACAATGGTTATAAGTGAGCTTCTCTGATGTGCTAGGGTTTCTGGATTGAAAAGGGTGATCCCCTCCACGTTGGGAGTGATCTGTTATTTATATAGGTTATATCAACAAGATAAGACTGTGGAGTTCCGCTCAGTTTGAATATTTAAGTTTTTTATCTTGATGGCGGTTGAGCTGAACATCCTGCTTCGAATCGAGATAAGAGTGGGTCCATCTCTATCTGATGGTTTGTGCCTTGCTATAGATGATGACGAACTTTCTCCGAGGAGTAACTGTCTTGTTTGATGATGATTGGACTTAAAGATAGAGATCTCCCTTAACTAGATTTATCTTTCTCCTAATTACCCGACCCGTTATTGGACGAAGACTCTGGATTAGATGTTCTGAAAGTGGTCACACGTCACATATCCCTTGGAGGCTCGATAGACACGTGTCACGATATCAGGTGAGTTAGAAAGTGGCCACTACAGATGCTCTCTCTGCTCCCTTCTCTTTGGAAGAAATCGGGAACTTCCCTCGGGGTTTATAAGTTCTCATGGACTTTGATATAGAGAGAAGCAGATAGAAATTTTGGGTTTGGACACGCGTCGATTTGCTTCAAGTTTCGTCTCGTTGTGGCGTGCGTCGCTCTGTAGGCTGGCAGAGTCTTAAATGTGTGACATCCGCTGTGATATTGATTAGGTCACCGTTGCTTTTGTAGAAGCGACGTTCGAGGTGGGTACCGCGTATCTGGAGCGATAATTCTGATCTAATCTGTCGTAACACGTGTAAGGCCTCGATTGAGAGACGATTCACTTCTTTAGGGTTTAAGAAGGCAACCATTTGGGGTTTGGACATTTTTTCAAACCTCTGCGCCTTCTACTTTCTTGCCTTCTAATCTTTTGGTTCTCAGATCTCAGTTTCCTTATTTCCGTCATAATGAAGAAGGGAGAGAAATCTGCTACGATCAGCGGCGCGAGCAAAGGAAAGGCTGTGGTGGAGAAGGGAAAGAGAGCTTCCCATCGTACCAGGATCGGAATGGACTTTGATCCAAAAACCTCCAAGTTCTGCGATCAGGAGGCGGTGATAGATACTTGGCTAGCTATGACTTTCGTTAGAATCTGAGGATAAAAATTGAGTTTTGCCCCCACTGTAGTGACGTTTCCTCAGCCTCGCCTAATGAGGAGGGTCTATATACGCATCGCCAGGTTCTGGCACTGGGGCTAAGGCTGCCGATGACGAGGTTCGTGCAACGTTCTAGATTTTTACAAAGTCCCCCTTCTCAGTTGTCAGCAGTACCCTAGCGATAGTACTTGAGTTCGAGGCCTTCTATGATTTGTACGCTATTGAAGTGTGCCAGCTCGCAGTCTTGCTAATGCCGCGTATTTGCTAAGGAAGACCACTCAAAGTGCACGCTACTTTCCCTAGAGCAGGGTTGAAAAAGTTATTGGCAACATAGTCAACGACGATGGTATGCGGGATATCGTGGTTCGGGTGACCGGTCCGTGAGAGGCTGAATCAGAAGATCATCACGGGGAAGTCCCAGTCCCCTAGAACTTGGACTGCGGCTCTCATGGTGGACTTTGCCTACTGCTGATATTGAGGCAAAGTTGAGGAGGCTGACGACCATCAACTATAACAGCCGTAACTGGAGTTGGCTGCTAGACCCGAACATGCCTCCTGAACTCCCAGTCATCCCGAAGGTGCCAGCTTCGGTAAGATCCAACTTGTCTCTGAGCCTGAGGAACCTACTTGGGAGGGAATCCTCCCTGACCAACGTCGACCTGGGGAAGTCGAGGGTCTCTGGACAGATGGTTCCCACTGAAGGGAAGAGGGCTTACGCCCAGTCTTCGCCTGTTCCACGCCCCGAGATAGATTATGGCCTTCTTTAATTTTTTGTTAGTAGGGACTTTCTCAACGCTTGTTTCCCTCCTGCAGAAGAAGCGTTGGCTCCTGTTCGATGAGTAACGGTAAGGGGATAACAGACTTGCTCAAAGCCATGACCTCTCCTCTGCCCCCCACTGTGGAGTTGTCCTCTGAGGATGAGGAGGCTCAGGTTGGATCCTCGAACCGTGTGGACGGTGTTCCAGGGGTTTTACCCGTCGTCGAAACCACTGCAGAGTTTGTGGATACAGCTTGGGAGATGCATGTGGGGCCTTTTACTACTGAGTTGCTCCCCGAGAGTGGGACTGAGACAACAACGCCCCTGACTTTGGACGATGCTAGGCTTCCGTCTCCGCATAGTCTTGAAAGGGTGGACACTGCTAAGCATCCTCAGACTTTGGAGAGCACAATGATAGCCGATGGTGTCGGCTCCTCGGGGATTGTCGCACAGTCCTAAGAACTATCTTCGGGGCGGATCGTTGCGGATCTGGAACTAGGATCCGGAGGGGGATGTCGAGTTGGCACTCGGGTACGGAGACTACCTCGGGGGCTTGAAGAACTCAAGGCTCTGTCGTTGAAAGAGCGGAGGTGGCATCTGAAAAATGATTTTTTCAGAGCAAGTATTTGACGATCTTGTCTTGAGTTATTTGTTTGTGTGCCGCTTAACTTTGGCTTTCTCTTCAGAACGTGGTACTCCTCTCGGAGTTGCTGGATGACCACAGGAATGCTCTGAAGGCGAGGAAGGGTGAAGTCACTGATTTGCGCCGAATGATGGAGGAGCTCAGTGCTGCAGGACAAGCGGCGACTGAGGAGATTAGTCGGCTTAAAGAAGATTTGAGTCGTGAGTGGCGACTCCCTCGAGCTAAAAGGAGGTGGCGCAGCTTAGGGGGAGCTGGAGAAGAAAGGGTCGAAGATGCTGAAAAGGGACTCAAGTTACAACAGGAGGAGTCTGCATTGCTGGAGTCTCAGCAAGAACTTGAGGAGATGCGACGCGCAGAGGAGGCAGAAGCTGCCCTAAGGTCAGAGCGGGATGCCTTCGAGGAGGCGAGGGAATGCCTCAATGATTTGAATCGGGTGCAGATTGCCCTCGAGGAGGCTGAAGCGCGTGAGCAGGAGGTTGTAGCCGATTGTCAACATGCGCTGAAGATATTCAAATTCAAGAAGTATAAAGAGGGGTACAAAGAAAGCGTGGGATGTCTCCGAGGTACTTATTTGAGATTGGATCCTTCTTTAGGAGTGAAGGCTAGGATCCTCCTGAAGGCGACGCTGTCCCTGCTATCGTGGTGGAGACCTTTCTGAACGCTCCGTCTAGCGACGCTGAGCCCCTGACAACGAGCTCTCTGCCGACTGCTCCCGACGCTGGGCTGGTGGCTCGGGCTTCACCTGCTACAGTGGAGGAGACCTCTCTCGCCACGTCATCATGCGACGTCGCGCCCTTGACAACGAACTATCCGCCGAGATCTCCCGATGCTGGGCGAGTGGCCCGGGTTGCCCCCAAGGAAGCTGCTCCTTCGGCTCCTGCTTCTGAGGTGTCTTACAGAGGCAAAGGTAAAGTGAGGGTTTGAGAGTTTGCCTTATTTGATTTTTCTACCATCGTTTATAAAAATGTGATGTAATCGTTTGAACGGAAATGGTTGAATCTTCAGCTTCCACCCCTTTTTTGAATGCCTTATTTCCTTTGTGTTTTAAGGCCGTTGCAGATGCTGGTCCGACAGGCCCTTTCTCTCTAGCTTCTGACTCGGTGATTCGCGATCAAAGGGGAGCCCTTTAAGGCTGATGATGTCCCTTGTCCGCATAGGCTTTGATGAGGTTGGCGCTTCGGGCTAGGAACCACCCGAGGAGGTCAAGGGCTCTGGCCCTATGGGAGGAGATAAAGAGGTGAAAATAGATCTGGATGATGAACTTGGATCGTTGTTAGACTCGTTGAATGCCTGGGGGGAAAGTTGCTGTGGGGGAGCTCCTGGGGATTTCTGGCTTTCTCGCCCCGCGGAGCTCAAACTGCTCGATCTCCTAACCTCTTAACTGGATTGCGAGCTCGTTTCTCACAATATGACAGTGACAGGTCTCTGGAAAAAAAGTGGATGAAGTCCTCCAGAAAGGACACGAGAACTTGAGGCGAGTGCTTCGTTGAGGGAGGAGAAGATAGAGCTTGAAGAGCTCCTGAGCTGGCTTTTGGAGCTGCAGAAGGCATGTGAGTTGTCTGATCTCCAGGAAAAGGTGGCTTCGGCCTAGTCAGAGATTTCTTCTCTTCGGAAGCAGATCGATAGGGGCTGTTTAGAGAAGTTGGCGTTCGAGCACGAAGTCCGCGTACTGCGAGGTAACTTGGAAAGTGGTGACAAGGACGTGGAGGAGTTGAGGTCCGAGATTTCACGTCAATCAGACCATTATAACGATCTTTGGGAGCATTCACAGGGCGTCGCTTGAGGAGGTGCAGAAGCTGGCTCTCAGGTTATAACCCTTAGATCTGGCAGCCGTGTGGAGAGCGCCGAAGGATGGTAAGGGCGCGAACTGCGACCCCGAAAGTCCTAGTTCCCGGCCCGGGTAGTCGGGTCGTCAGCCTGGGAGGCCGACCAATCATGTTGAGAGCTTTGACAGCTGGCATGAGAGATATCGGAGGTGGTCAGCAGATCGAGGCAGTGGCTGTAGGCGGGGATGAATGGGGCTAACCCACTTTTTGTATGAATGAATGTGATAAAGAGATGTCATTTATTTTCTTTTGTGTTAAATTGTCGTTCTTGATGCTCTCATGTGATGCCTTGTGTCTTTACTTGTTTGTCGGGGGTCGTCAGGGTAGGACCCTTACATGTTGTTAACTCACTAGAGTAGCTGTCAAGGTGAACACCTGTCTACGCTGATTTCGAGCAGTCCTTGTGGGCAAGCCTCCATCTTTTAGGGGTCCCTGAAGGATAGCTGCGGGGCTGTTTTCCCCTTATAACCGTTAGGGTGGGACCCAATATAGGTTGTTGACTTACTCGAGTGGCCGTCAAGGTGAAAACCTGTTTAGGCTACTCCGAGCACTTCTTACGGGCGAGTCTCCATCTTTCCAAGGGCTCCCCGAAGGATAATTCTTCCCTCATAGCTGTTAGGGTAGGACCCGATATAGGCTGTTGACTTACTCGAGTGGTCGTCAAGGTGAAAACCTGTTTAGGCTGACTTTGAGCAGTTCTTGCGGGCGAGTCTCCATCTTTCCAGGGGCTCCCCGAAGGATAGCCGCGGGGGCTGTTTTTCTCTCATAGCCGTCAGGGTAGAACCCGATATAAGCTGTTGACTCACTTGAGTGGGCGTCAAGGTGAAAACATGTTTTAGGCAGACTCCGAGCAGTCCTTGTGGGCGAGCCTCCATCTTTCAGGGGGTTTTCCGAGGGATAGCCGCCACGGTTCAAAGACTCGGCCGAGTCGGAGACGAGTCGGCCGAGTCGTATCCGTCTCGGCCCGCTCCGAGATGAGTCCGTGTCACGAGTCGGTCGACTCAACTCAGAGGAGACCGACTCGGCCGAGAATCGGAGTTGACTCGGTGGACTCAGCATTATGATGATGATTTTGTACCTCATCGCAATTATATGTGAAAATAACTACATTAGCATGTATTTATGAATGTAGCTTGTGTAATTTACTATATTGTGTATGTATTTTGATATGCTTCTACCGACGACGCGTGTATTTATACTTTCGCTTTATGTTTAGTGTGCTAGGTGATATATTTTGGACATGTAATACATGAATGTGGATATCTACATTTTTTTTAAGATTTGTCGTGATTTTTTTCAGAATTTTTTAAGCTTTCTATATAGCGTTTTGCGCGTATTGCCTGATACCGATCCGAGTCGCCGAGACCGCCGTCTCAGCGCCGAGTCGGCGGCCGAAACCGCAACTGTGAACCATGATAGCCGCGGGGGCTGTTTTTCCTCATAGCCGTCAGGTAGGATCCGATATAGGCTATTGACTCACTCGAGTGTCTGTCAAGGTGAAAATCTGTCTAAGCTGACTCCGAGCAGTCCTTGTGGGCGAGCCTCCATCTTATAGAGGGCTCCCCGAGAGATAGCCGCGGGGCGATTTTTCCCTCATAGCCGTCAGGGTAGAACCCATAGGCTATTGACTCACTCGAGTGGCCGTCAAGGTAAAAAAACATGTCTAGGCTGACTCCGAGCAGTCATTGCGGGCGAGCCTCTATCTTTCAAGGGGCTCCTCAAAGGATAGCCTCGGGACTGTGTTTTCCCCTCATAGCCATCAGGGTAGGATCCGTTATATGCTGTTGACTCACTTGAGTGACCGTCAAGATGAAAACCTTTTTAGGCTGACTCCGAGCCGTCATTGTGGGCGAGTCTCCATCTTTCAAGGGGCTTCCCGATGGGTAGTTGTCAGGGTGGGACCCAATATAAGCTGTTGAGCATGCTTGTACCTGGAGAAGATATTGAGCATGGAAACAAAAGAGTTTGCATATTTATTGGATGTTACTCGGTTTTACACGTGGTATCGCTTTGGGTGGGAAGCACATCACCTGCGGTGGTCTTCCCGTCCCGAATGATGTTAAGGAGCGAGTGTTTCAGTTGACCGTTTCGGTCGAGGCCTTTTCGACCTCAGGATCCTCCTCCAAGTCGAGGATGAACTCGTCCAGATGTATCCACTCAAACTAGATCCTCGAGGTGTTGTTTGAGGACCCAGCAATGCACGGTGGCGTGTCCCCGACTGCCTTGAAAGGAACAACTTTCCTCTTTCAGAGAATCAGAAAGTCTGGGTCGTGCTTGACTGTCTTAGGGAGTATCAACTACGGCTCATGCTTGATGATGTGAAAGATCTGGTCGATTGGGAGGTTCGGGGGGGTGAAGGCGGTGGAGTCTTCGGTCTTCGCCGTTGTCGGGAGAGCGTCCTCCTTAGGAGTTGGGGCCCGATGTCCCCTCGCGCTCTTTCTCGACCTGTTGGTTTGAAAGCTCTCGGGATCCTCATGTGAAATGGTTACTTTGGAGCGCATTTTGTTTAGCTTGAAATGTAGGTCAGTCGAAGCTGCTGGTTGTTGGTTGACTGTTGGGGAAGGAGTCCATCTGAGTCTGCCTAGCACCTAGCTCAATGACTCGTTACTGCGCCTTTCGCAGAACTTTTATTTACGTGAGCAGCTGATGATTGATTTGTGTTACCGCCTCGCACTCATGTTTTGCGGTATTGCGATGGATGGCGACTAGTTCTCGTTCGCAATCGGCCTTCGCCTGGTGCTCGTTCAGCCATCGTCGCATGTCGATGACCACATGGACGAGTTGTCCACTGGAAAGGGCCGATGGATCGAATTCGTCATGAGCGTTGACGTCGTGTCGGGTGGCGCTCTTGTGAGCCATGACTGTTGTGCGAGGGTATTTTTTGGAAGGGTTGGAGCCTTGATGGAGGATCTCAAGAGTATGGTCTCAAGCTCTCAATAAAAGCACCAAATACTGTGAGTAATTCCTAAATAATCAATCCATGCACCAAAATAATGAGTGGGTATAATCAAATCACAAAAAGCAATCGCAAACACACAGAATCTGACGTGAAAAACCCGAAAAGAAAAAAAACTACAGAAAAAAGAGGAGAATTCCACTATAACAATGGTGATTACAAGTAGGCTTCTCAGGCGTGCCAGGGTTTCTGGATTGAAAAGGGTGATCCCCTCCCACGTTGGGAGGGATCTGTTGTTTATACATGTTATATCAACAAGACAAGGCTGGGGAGTTCTGCTCAGTTTGAATATTAAAGTTCCTTATCTTGATGGCGGTTGAGCTGAACATTCTGGTTCGGATCGAGATAGGGAAGAGTCCATTTCTATCTGGTGGTCTGTGTCTTGCTATAGATGAGGACAAACATTCCCTGAGGAGTAACTGCTCGTTTGGATGATGATTGGGCTTAGAGATAGAGATCTCCCTTAATCGGATTTATTTCTTCTCCTAATTAACCCGACCCGCTTGAAATTCGAACTAGACGAAGACTCTGGGTTAGATGTTCTGGAAGTAGCCACGCGTCACGTATCCCTTGGAGGCTCGATAAACACGTGTCACGATCTCATGTGGGTCAGAAAGTGACCACTGCAGTAGTGTACACATGCAAGTAGATTAGAACTGAGTAGGTAAAATAATTCTCTTATCTAATTATGTAGCAATATTAAATTAGTGAAATAAAGAATGCAGAATTGTTGTTATATGGTGTCAAAAAGTTTAAGAGGAATAGTTAAAGAAGTCTGTTAAGAAAAAACTAAGTAAATCCTAGAATGCAGTCAATTCCTTCCCGTCTTATTTGATTTAACACTCCATTCACTAAAGCTAAACTCATGACTCAAATCTGCAATTTGAAAAGACAAAGAAACCCATTTAACCTACCACCCTAAGACACCCCCACTACATGGTGTGTACGGCGAGCAACATGACAACCCCTTAAGTTCAAACCAGTGTTCTAAAAAAACCCGTTATATAACTCGTTATAACTCGTTATATAACCTAACGTTGATCAATCGTTACGTAACAGGGCTAAAAAACACAATATTTGATAACTATGGTTATTTTGCCCATAACGTTCGTTACATTACGTTATTAACGTAACGCACCCTAACTTACGTTAGGTGCAAGTCGACTTTTTATAAACCCTCCAAATTCGCTCGGTCTAGGGTCAAAAAAATCCTCTCTGCAACCTCGTCGCCGTCTCTGCAACCTTATCGTCGGCGCCAAGAAGAAGAAAGAAGAATAAGACCTACCTCTGGTGGTTCTCTGTCATGATGGTTCTCGCCGTCGTCGTCTCCAAGCGGTGGTTCTTCGTCGTTGTTCTCGCCGGCGTCGTCTCCAAGCGGTGGTTCTCCGTCATGGTTCTCGCTGACGTCGTCTTCAAGCACATGTAAACTCTCTCTTCTCTCTCTGTTCTCTCCCCTGCTGATCTCTCTCCCCCTCCTGATCTCTCTCTGCTCTCTCCAAAAGACTCTCCTCTCTCTCTCTTGGGGGAGAGCAGAGAGAGAGATCTGGAGGGGGAGAGCAAAGAGTGAAATATCTAGGCGGCAAGGGCAAAGAGAGATAATTGCTAAAAATATTGGCCGGGATATTATTATCAAAAGATAATTGCTAAAAATTATCATGCTTGTTATCATACTTGTTATAATTCATTATCATGCTTGTTATAGTTCATTATGTTTGCGAACTTATTATGAAATTTGTTATGTTTTCGAACTTATTATAACTTGTGAATGTGAAAAATTATTGTAATACTTACTAAAAATTGTTGTGAGAGTTACTAAATGTGTGATATATTATTTTGATATTTTTAAAAAAATTTTTAAATTATTTTCTTATTTATATAAATTCTTAAATATATATATTATATATATATATATATATATATATATATAAAATAAATATTAAATTGTGTAACCTACGTTATGCGTTACGTTATAACCTATATTAACATAACAAAGGAAAAACGTTATCATTACGTTATCGTTATTTTAAACATTGGTTCAAACATCATGAGAGCTCAATATGGCTATGGAATATATGCTAGAGGTTGAAACCACCAAGGGGGACTGAGATTCAGAACAAATTAGGAATCTGATTTCTTGTCTCATTATCATGTCTACACATTCCTTTTATAATTACTATGCTAAATGTGCCTATGAAATGTAGATTTTGCATTTACTCTGTTGAAAATTGAGTTATAAGCACTATTCTATTCTTTTTTAAGCTTGCAAGCATGATTGTCAGAAGCTTGCAAATATGAAGTTATAAGCACTTCTGTTCTTCTTTCATTATAATGAACGTGTTTTTTTCCTAACTAGCATGCTAATATTTTCCTATGATCTATTGATGATGCATTTACACCTATTGAAACTTGAGTTATAAGCACTTATCTGTTCTTTTTGAAGCTCACAAGCAAAGAGGATGAAACAAATCTTATGCAATATGATGTTTCTGTTCCCTACTTTTGGTCTCATCAATTTAGTATCCTTTCTCCATACGTAATGGCACGAGACTCAGATTTTATTTTGGAAGTTGCTTGTGCCATCACTTCACTTGTGATGGCTCTCTCTCTCTCTTCTCTCTCTCTTCTCTCTCTCTGAAAGTTGCTTGTGCCATCACTTCACTTGTGATGGCTCTCTCCGCCGCCGCCACCCCCCCCCCCCCCCCCCCCCCCCCCCCCCCCCCACACACCCACACCACACACACACACAAAAAAAAAAAAAATTCACTCTCGCTTGTTTGGTGGAGCCTAGTGAGAGGTAATTGATTGATTTGACTTTTGTAGGAGACAGTGGAGTCATTGAGGAAAATGATGAGGTTATGGTGTTTATAGAAGGAGCTTTAGTCTAGCACCACAAGTGAAGGATGAAGGCCAATAAAGACAAAACTGATAAGTGATGAATGGTCATGGAGTTTATGTATCAACATTTGTGGTGTGCACTCTCCTATTTCTCGAACTCTATTGGTGATGTCAAGTCATCATAAATGTGTTTAGGCACTCCAACAAGCTGAAACTTGCATTTAATATCCAAAAATGGGTTGCCATGTATTCTTTGGAGCTTAGATTAAGGGGCAACATGCGAAGAATGTTTGAACAATTAGACGTGCATGATTGTTAGGGTGGTGGAGAATGTTGAGGTGTGAGACTAGTAGAATCAGTTGTACTTCATCATTTCTTTCTTGTAAAATTTTGGAGAAAAAACTCAAAGCGAAGAATTTTTTCCCCCAATATTGATTGATCTCTTTATAGTTGCCGCATAATATCTGTATTTGCATCTAAATATCAGACCAAAAACTCTATATTGGTATGGCTATGCAGTGCTATCTATATATATTTTTGTTTATTTTTCCATTTATTTATTATTAGTTATCAAACTAAAACTCACTGAAGACTGCATCAGTGCAGCTTCGTCCATGAGTTTTATGTTTGGTGATGAAAAGAATGTAACTTTCTGTCTTTGGTTGTGTTTGGAATCATATATATTATTGGAAGCTGTTTCATTACTTTGTATGATGTGATTCGTATCTTAATTGTTTTAAATTCCTGTACTTGCGCAATATCAAACTTCTAGCATTCCTGTGGGTGCATGAATCTATTATTGCCATGTTACAGTGCCAAGCAGCAGGCAAGCACCCACTAAACCTTTATCGACTCACAACCAACTCATCAATTTGCCTGATCAATCATTATGTTTAGTTTGTCAATTCATTGGTGCTTGTATTTTTCATCACCATAAAAGTGTTAATTTATGTGGCAGGGAAAACTCACTGATGGAAAGGTATTTGATTCTAGTTTTGAAAGAGGTGATCCTATTGAGTTTACGCTAGGCAACGGCCAAGTAATCAAAGGTAAGTGGACCAAATTACTAGTACTATTTTTTACTTCACTGTATCTAATCAACTCAAGGGCACAACTTCTGAGTGTGCCTTTGTTTTTAAGTAAAGGGGCAATAGGACATTCAAATAGAAATTCTATGCGTGTAGAAGCTTATGGATTTCTGTCTGTAGGAAGAGAACATTGTTTATTGTTTTAATGACACTTGAACCATATACTGGTAATCTATGCCCAAATTGCATCGCTAGCAGCTATTAACAATTTTCTAGTCCAGAACAACAGGATACCCTCATGGATATTTCTGTATGGTGATCGGTATAGTAATTTTCAGGGTGCGGCTTTGTTTGGGTCAATCTGGGATCTGACCCCAAAGAGCTTTATTGGCTGGTATGGATCAGTTTTGTTGTGTCAATGTGTTGGTTACGGTTCCAATTTTTTAAGAACCATAAAGCCTAGTTTTACATTTAGTGTCTAGACCAAAAGTCAGGGTAATGAACTGGATGTTTTGCATTTATTTTGTAAAGTTATTTGATTGTATTATTTGAAGTTCTATAATAAGTATATTTTCATACAATAAAGTTTTAATTTGTACCTTTGTTATTCATTTGGCCCAAAATTATGATATCTTGCATCCCAATGTGAGGGCTTTAGAACATGAAAAAGGGTACTTATCTTTACTGCCAGTGCCTCCATATTTGGACTATAAATTGACAAATGCATATGGTGCTTCCTCCTAAAATACAAATTCTGTCTCACTTAGTGAGTGTGGAAGGTGGAAAGGGGTCAAACGGGCTTAAACAGATATTTGAAATATGCTTTGCGAAGAGCAGTCAACCTTAAGCAGATGTATACAATTGAAATATGCCTTCGAAAAGAGATTGCAGAAGGCCGAGTATACCTACAAATAGCATTATTAGGACCTTTTTATTGTCAAGATTAAAAAGGTTTGGATCCCCCGCCGACCGAATAAAAGTTCAAATTTAAGGTTCATCTAAGTGAAGTTGATCATGTCAGTATCACTTCGGACATTTACCATTAAGTGTTGCCATGATTGCACATCTTTGTAAATTAACCACACCTCTTGCATTTGTTCGATGCTGAAGGCTGATTAGATGTCACTGGGAATGGTATAATAACTTAAGCGTCTTTTTTATTTTAGGTTTAAATCTGTAGGTAGGTATATCTGACTGAGCTCAAAATGGATTCTGTCAAAAAAAGTTTATCAGATACCTAAACATCTTATGTTAGCTAGAAAAAGGGCAGTGAGGGACATCCCATGGCAACAGGTATGTAAAAGCAGGCTGTGGAATTTGGCTGCAGGAGCTGCTGGTACCGACTGTCTTCTGAATTTACCCCTCTTGCATGCCACATTCCTGTTCCCAAAACGGGGTTTTTCTAAGCAATGTTAGCACATTATTGATCTCCATTTATCTGGGCCAATCGTATTTTTAAGGTACGCAGGCACTAAAGGCTACCTCGAGTAAGTATACTTACACAGTACAAAGACAGATAGGAGACCTAAGCCTGTTCTTTCCTTCTGTTGAGCTTTACCTGTGATTTTTGAGTTTAAGAACTTTTGTGGTATGCCATTTCCCTATCAGGTTCATGTTAAACCTTTCATCTATCGACCCTGAATATTTTCAGCTCCCACGTGTTTATATATGTTGTTTATATTTTGTACCTGACATCATAGAATCTTCACAGGATGGGACCAGGGACTTCTAGGAATGTGTGTGGGTGAAAAGCGGAAGCTCAAGATACCGGCTAAGCTTGGGTATGGAGATCAGGGATCCCCTCCAACTATCCCAGGTAAGTCAATGCTTTAATTTCTGCAATCAAAATATCTTTGTGCTTGTGTCCTTGACGCAGTAGATTAAAGAATCTTCATTTTTTTTTATATCCAAATGTTACTGATTGCTAACTGGATGTGGCACTGAAAACATCAGGTGGAGCTACACTCATATTTGATACAGAGCTCGTCGCTGTAAACGGAAAACATCTACTGAAGGCAAATCTGAAGGAGACAGCGAGCTGTAGTTAGATGCCCCTCATTTTGTTTGTCTAGGACTGAATTTTTCAGAGGATTTAGTATCTGTGGAATTGCTTATCGAACCCCTTTAAAGCTGGGGGGCTCATTGGCAGACAGCATATAGAGCGCAATTGTTTAAAATACCCTTCATGATAATCAAATGCCAGTGACTAGTCTTTCTTGTTCATCCATCCAATTTCTCTGAGACTTTCTTTGTTTCCTGCCTTGCAAGTACTGCTAGACTGTGGGGTCAGATATGGTTAATAATTAGCAAACCCTATCAATTTTTTTTTTTTTACTGATAATATAATGCATGTCATGATTTAAAGGGGGAAAAAAATCACAGAGAGAATAGATACATGGCGTCTGTTGACTGGCCAAAAAATAAAAAAATAAAAAAAAAAATCAAGAAGCTATGGCTATGTTTCTGTAGGATATATCCCACAGTTTAAGGCGTTACTTGTTGGAGAGATGCCTCATGTACTAAAGAAGCTTCACTTGTCTTCTAGTTCCCAGGGATGTGTCATGGGAGCACTAATATGAAACAAAAATCTATCAGAATATGATGAAGAAGAAAGAATGAAACTGAGAATTGAATAAAACTTCTCATTGCAAATGAATGGGGTATGTAGTAAATGATTGAGGTATCCAATTGCTAGGACGAAAAATAGGTTTGTTGATAAAAGCACAGAGAAAGAAACCAAGAACACGGCTGCTTACCTTTACACGATCTCATGATACTGAACAGGGAAAGACTTGAGCTGAAATCAAACAGACTAGTGACCATACTACTTCCTCATTGAGAGAATCAACTTTGCAAACTGGTGATGTGATAACAAGTCAGCTTATGGGAGATCCCATTCCCATTTTAACGCCGCGCTTTTCAAGCTCACCGGAAAAACATTGTCGCACAAACCCTCGACACAAAATCTCAGCATCAAGCGCGGCTGCTTCCTGTACTTCAGTTTGCTTTACATCTTTCTTTTGAACTGTCCTTAATTTGACTGCCAGCTTGTTTGGATCATCAGCCAACAACCAATGCATAAACTTGAACCAACACCCTAGGAGATAAGGAGACCAAGGCCATCAGAACTTGACGAAAAGTTCCACATTAACAGCTCAGGCACAACATATGTACAGACACCAATACATCTCTAACGCATCTGTAGCGGCCCATACAAACATACAATGCAACATCATAAAAAATGATTAGGACGGATACTTGAAACTATTTTTTTTTTTTTTTTAACCTCAGGAAATTGGAGATAAAATTGATGACAAACTGAAAACATGCATTGTCGTTATTTCTACATATTGTTAAAAATATTTGCCCAGCATTAACAAACTTCCAGAAACTGAACAATATATATATTAAAAAAAAAAAAAAAAAACCTATTCTTTGACCCGCAAACGGAGATCTGACAGGACTGCACCAACTCAGAGAGAAGCAAACGGACCCTATTGACTTCCCAATCCAATCAGTACAAGACTCAAGCTGCACTGTCAATGCTCATCGGCTCTGCGCCTTGCTTTGTTGCTCCGGCCTTCTGTGATCATAGGCACAGACAACCGGTAAGAACATTGCAACAGAACGTTGAGGCAAAGTCAAAAGAAATAGGGACAACAAAAGACTCCGACTAGATCCTTACAGTAGAGTCCATCTGCTCTAGCTTGCTCATCTTGGCAAACATATTGCCGTAGAATTTTGCCTCCCTCTTGTTATATTCCTTCATCTTCTCCTTCAGAGTCCTGTATTCCAGCCTCACGTCCCTGAATCACAACCAAAAGAACTGTTAATTTTCTGCTAATGACGCAATTGGCTAGCCCCAAATTTCACAAGTAGCAAACCTGTTATCAGGATCAATCTCAAGGGCTTTCTTGATATCAAGCTCTGCCAAGTCGAGATCAGCAAGTTGAATGTAGGCTTGTGCCCTTCGGTACAAGGCCTTCACGTTTCTGCTATCCAACTCCAATACCTGTGAATGTACCCGTAGTTAGCCCATTTTTTTAGAATATAAACAGCAGAACTCAAATAAAATAAGTGTTCCATCAAATAAAGAATCGGACAGGACAATCATATCCTGGTTAAAGTCAAGAAAGAGAGATGCCCAATGAAAGAGATGGAAATAGTACTTATTGAGAAGCCCCAAAATATAAAAGAAAAACGTAATACCTTGGTGCAGAGCTTCTCTGCCTGCTTGTAATCTTTGAGCTTCAACTTACAAGCTGCATTGTTGAGATTGATTGTCACTTTTAGTGCTTTTGACTGCTGCTTTTCCTCTTCACTGAATGAACTGTCATGCTCAATGAACTTGGCACCCTAAAAATTTACAAGCAAGAAAAAAGAATAATAGTTAAAAACAGCAAAGATCTAGACAGGACCTCTCAAAGTTAGCTCCCTGATGCACAGTAGTCAGTATCTCTACCTTTTCATATCTCTTTGAGGCCCTTGCATATTTACCCTGCTTAAACAGTGCATTCCCTTCTTCCTTCTTCTTGCCAGCAGCTTCAATCTTCTCTGCCGTATTCATGTCCCAGGACTCTTTGTCCTGACCATAGGAAAAAAATAATGAATCTTATTTTTAGCAAGAGACAGCATTGGCAACAAAAGAAAGGCTAGAATACAAGTCATATGACTCTTCATACCTTCACAAAGGATACCAGCTCAAGCTCATATACAACAGTTGAGTTTGGAGGAACCACAGCAAGGTCCTGCTTTGATTCAGTGGAAGAGAAAGCATGCTCTGGTGGGATCGTCACCAGGGCTACTTCTCCCTTCTTCATGGTCATAACAGCTCGGTCAAGTCCCTCAATTACTTGTTCTGTAACCCATGAAAATCCACCAACATTAGGAAACACTCTTGACTAGCAATTGGCAGTCTTTCTTGTACAAAATGTTAGGAAATTATATGGCTAATAAAGCACTCACCCTCATCTGTCTTCCACTCAAAAGGCTCCTCATCATCATGACCCTTCTTCGCAAAGACGGTCCCATCTTGCAGCTTTCCAATTAATTTCACTGCAACAAAAGTTCAATAGATTCATAAACCATTTTTTAAGATATATACTGGAATTACATAGAATCTAGCACAATTTCAAACCTTTCACAACTGCCCCATCATTTGGCCGCTCGTAACCCTCTCCTTCTTTGAGGATCTTCTTCAGGACCTTTTTGTCATCACCAATCTCTGTGACAATCTTCCAAGAGACAAGTTCAAGCTCAATATGTAAGGTTGCATTCGGAGGTACAGCAACTTCCTCACCCAAAGCTGGCCTCCCCTTCTCACCAAATCCATCTACAAAAACAACATGAAAAATGAGATGCCGTACAGAACACAACCAGATGATGATGATGATGATGGTGATATAAAACAGGTTCCAATCATATTACTCACATTGTGGTTTCACAGTGAGGAGAACCTTTTCATTCTTCTTCATTGTCTTGACAGCTTTAGCTAGCGCAGGACAGAAATACCCTGAACAAAAATAGAATAAAATATACTGTTAGAAAATAAATATATTTTGCTAGAAAACAAAGCCTCTAACCAGTGACAAAACGATAGATAAGCCATTAGAAATTTGATACCCACCCTCTTTGACAGTAAATTCACCCCATCTGATTTAGATATCACGGTACCATCCTCAAGTCGAGCCTCGTATTTCACTGAAAATAACATGACATTAGCAATGATCTCCAGAGGAACAGACAATGGAAACACGTATGAGATTGCAGCAAGTCATACCAAAAACTTCATCAAGATCCTTTGGATTCTCCCATTTTTCTCCTTCCGTCAGAATCTTCTTCAAGATACCCCCATCTTTGCAGATGTCCTTCACGCTAGACCATGACAGGAGCTCAACATCAAATTGCAGAGTGGCATTAGGAGGGATGGTAGGAGGAGAACCAGACTCCCCATAGGCCAGTTCAGGAGGAATGGTGAAGATGGCATTCTCTCCTTTCTTCATGGTCTTGATACCTTGATCCCATCCCTTTATGACTTGGCCTGAACAAATAGTAAACAAACCACAGGTAAGGTAACAATATCTCAAAAATTATGCTATGAGATTTGAAGCTATATCAGAACAAAAGATCAGTAACATTATGTGCTCCATTAATCTAATCTGGTAGTCATACTCATATAGCATGCATACACAAGCTGCTGAAATTAATATGAGATCTTCATCATCTGCACTGAGAAGCATTGCGCAAACTAGAGTTTTCAGCATGTGCTAAGCAATAGAAATAAAAACATACAGCGCTAAGTGCAATTTACTTCATAAAGAACAGAGATGCATATATAAACTTCAATAAGGTATCTAAGCATAGTTCTATAGTTGAGAATTTACCAGACTGGCAGTGAATTAGCATTAATCAAACACCAAGTCCATAAATCAAGTAAATGCTTGTAAGTAATAACTCCTTTTAAACTACAACATAAACATGAGTCATACAGGGATTCACATGAAATGTAGCTTATTACACAGAATTGTTTCAACATGTTTCTTACTTGTTTCAACATTCAAAGAAGAAAACAATAATAAGAACTCCAAAGAATGTCACCTGTGTGAATTAGATTCTCAATTAAAAATCGAAAATGTTATCAATATATTGGTGAAGTCAAATCGGCAAACATGAAAAGATGCATCTTCCATTTCTTATGACCCTATCTGATATAGGCTTTCTTGGAGATTTTAAGTTTTAAACTGACCAACCACATCAAATATGATCTATTCAAATTCCGCATGGTACTTGTATCATAAAAACATCATAAGATTGCTAAAACACAAGATGTCTAAATCTAGCAAAGGATATATAGATATGCGTTTAAAAAGACATCTATCATCATGTTAGAACCTACATCAAGAATGTTAATATTTATGTTACGGTAAATGAGATGGATGGATGTCCTTCCGCATTTTATGTGTATTTCACAATTATTCCAAGAATATTGTGCATTGCACATGCCAAATAATAACAATATCAATATCAGATGTGACCCTCTGACTAGCCAGCATGCTTTAGTTCTGGAGTGTGCAAAAAAATATTGCAAGCATTAAATTTGTCCATACACACAGGCAACATCGAAAGAATGCATCAAAGAAACAATTCCACAGAACTCAGAAAAAGAAACCGAACCTTGACCAAGCTTGAATTTGAAGGGCGTCCCTCGATCGCGGCTGGAATCAAATTGGGTCCCATCGAGCAGCGTTCCAGTGTAGTGAACTGCAATCCAAACCCCCCAAATATTCAAACTTCATCTATAAATATAAATGCTCTACATGAGATCAATTATCAGAAATCGAATTTTCCGCAGCCGTATCGATCTGCTATCATAAACCACTCAAAAACACTCGTTTAATCCCAAAAAAAAAAAAAATGCGCCTCTCTAACACAAACTAAGACACTAAAAATAAAACATTTCCCCTCAAAACTTACGAATTAAACTCAGAACGAGAGAGAGAGAGAGAGAGAGAGAGAGAGAGAGAGAGAGAGAGAGAGAGAGAGATGAGCAATTTACCTCGACCTCGTCTCCGACGTCAGGAGTGTCCCAGCCTTCACCCTGCTTAAGGAGCTTCTTCTTGAGGCCCTGGTTGCCGATCTCCTTCTCGTCGCCGACCTTGAGGGCGGGGGTCTCGTCGGGGAGATCCACCATGTCCTCGTTCATCATGTCGTCCCCAGTCGGCAGATCGAAACCCTCATCCATTGCTGCCTCCCCAAATTAAAAATCGATAACAAAATCGAGAGAGAGAGAGAGAGCGAGAGAGAGAGAGAGAGGAGGGGGGTATTTGAGATATTCTAGACTGTTCTAAAGAAGCGGAGAGAAAGAAGGGCAAGGATCTATCAAGACTCCATTAATTTTCTTTTTCAGTACTTGTCAGTTGTGAGCATTAGGGTTCCAGAAAAGAGGGGAAAATAAAAATTGATGCGGTCCATTTTTTGAGTCCAATCAAGGCCTGTGACAGTGAGCCCAGTCCAGTTGGGGGATAGAGAGGTGGTAACGTCCACATGGGCCGGGGCAGCCTAACAAGTGAATTTTTTATTCTCTAAGGAAGTGTGTGTGAGAGGTGCATTGAGATTTGAAAATGACTACATGAGTTTGTGCAAAGTTAACTATATTGATCGATGAATATGTGAAAAGTTTTGCTGATTTTGTGAGCTAAATACTAGAGGTTTCAAGATATAAACATGCGAAATTTCGTATTTGAATATTAATCTTCAATAATAAAAAAAACTTATTTATTATAAATTCTCCTGTTATTCATGCCATCGTTACTTCTATATAAGTTTAGTTAAGCATTTACCCGTGATTGAATTTTAAACATTTCACATTCGTCATAAAACCTAAATCAATTAGCTTTCATGTTGTGGTGGAGATTTTCCGCCACGAGCGATCGGACGTCGATCCACACCACAAGCGAGATTAGAGAGTGAGGTGTATATATGTGAGATAAAGTAATGCATAACACAAAAAGAGTGACGCAAGATTTTTTACGTGAAACCCCTTAATCGAGAAAACCACAGGGTGGAGAAGGAGAATTCATTATAATTCACAAGTTATAGAAATAACAGGAGTTATATGCCAGAGTCTTAGTGCTGGGCTTAATTGGAAGAAGAGAAGATCCAAAGTCTCCTCTCTCGTTGGATGAGGATGTATATTTATGTTTCTGATATGTGTGCATGGAGGCGGATTATACAGGCGTGATCTTTATAACTGCACGATTTGCACGTGTTGATTCGTTGTAATGGCTGTGATTATATTGTTGGGATTGCTTATAGAGAAATCCACTTTTGTGCATAACTGCCCACGCTAGAGGACGTTATATGTTAAGAATGTAGGGGAAGATTAGGATGCGAAACTGTCGGTGGAGATCAGGGATGATCTGTTGCCGTGACTGTGTTGCATGGAATTGAAGTCTCCGTATCAGAGGGAGCTTCAGGATGACTTGGAGTATCAGAACTACCGAGACGGAAGTATCCTCCGGATGAAGAGCGACTTCAGCGTGGACCGAACTAGCTCCAAGAGGATATGGAGTGACAAAATCTCCTGGTTGCTTGGATACGTGGTGTCTTTCTGTAAGGGTCAATTTTTTTATCACTACAGATGCCCCCCTCTCTTTCATTTGTCGAAGCCTGCGGAAGAGTAGTCGAAATAGAGTAGTTGATAGGAGATATTTTCATCTTGATGCTTGTGGGCAGAGGAGGATTTTGAAATTAAATGTGGATCGTCTGAATTGACTTGGATATCGCGCTGCTGATTGGCATGTTGATCGATTGATTCTCTTGAAATTTGTAAGCGGAGCCTCTTCGAATCCTGGTGCCATAATGATCGAGGTCATATGGCTGTGGCGGTTGATATTATACCTCATCAGTTGACCGAAGATCTCGACATGTGAACCGACTTTTTAGAGGTTGGAATTATGAATTGGAGTCAGTTTGGCTCCTCCCCTCCATCTATAAATAGGCTGGATCCTCTGGGTGGAAGTATGCTCTACTATCTCCTTTGAGAAAATTTTGTATTCCTCCATTGTTGCTTTGCTGGATCTCCATGCATCCTTCTTTCCTCTTCATCAGATGGAGAAAGGAAAGGGAAAGAAAGAAGATCGTGGTTGAGCTCCCATTGTCGGGAGTTTGGTTGGTGCAATATGTCAGTCATTGTGATGAGCTTTTTATAATACATTAGTCATTGTGATAGGACTCTACCGCCATGGGCGATTGCTTGGTGGCGCACTTTGATTGGAGCCGATGATCTGATTCTGAGTCACCCTATTTTTAGGGGGTGAGGATCGAGCTTTGGGATCTGACTCTCGCTCCATATATTGGGCGCACGAGGAAGGTAGAGAGGGAGCTCTTCAGTCGAGGTGCTGGTGAATTGCCTCTCACCACAGAGCTGGACCTCTTCCTCAAAATATCGAAGTGAACAATGGCTGCTTTCTCCTTCTGGGTGTTTTGTCGGAGTTTGTCTGGTCAGATGTCGCTGCCTCGTTCTTGGAGAGCTTCTTGGGGACCATTGTGGTGAGTGATTCTGGCTTGGCTGCCTTGGAGGCACGTGAGCTGCTGTCGAGGTATATAGTTGCCTGCATAAGAACTATGGCGGTTGACAGCTTCCGAGAGATCACCTCTGATGAACAAATCTTTATTGTTCTGGTAATCGGGGGTCTGGCCACGGTGGTGAAATAAGTTTTCGGGTCCCCTACATTTTCTTTCTAAAAGTATAAACATAGGGATGTAAATGAATTTCATGTATTCCATTTATAAGATGTAATGACATAATGAAACTTAATGAAATGTATTGACATGTATTTCGTAATAGAAATGATTGAGCATGTTTAGATCTTGTCTTATTTGGGATTGTGGAATGATTATTGTTGGAACATATTTCGATGAAGACTTTGTGGAGCATTTCATTTGGAGCTCTAACACATGACGAATCAAGAGTTCTACATGATCAAGATGTCCCAAGGAGAGTTGATATGATGTATTTTGTAAAGATGAAATAGCATGTAAAAAGCCTTGACACACACACCATATCAATGTCCATTAGTCGACTAATACCTATGACAAGTCGACTAATAACATGTGTAGTCGACTTGACCCAAACCCTAGTCGACTAAGTCTTGTGTCAAAACAGACCCAACTCTCTGTTTCTGCATTAGTCGACTTAACAGTAAAACATAGTCGACTAATAGCAAAGTGTAGTCGACTAATCCCTTGCCCCTAGTCGACTAATAGCTGGTCCAGTCGACTTATAAGTAGTTGCAGTCGACTTGATTCAGTTATCCAGAAAACTGTCAGTCCAACGTATCTTACCCTAGTCGACTTATAGCCAAACCTAGTCGACTAATAGTGTGAAAATTGCTTAGTCTAGTCGACTAACTCCATAGGCAAGTCGACTATAGGCAGTTTCTGACTGTTGGACAGTTTTCGTTATCTGGTCTTTTGTGCAACGAATTTCAACGTTCCAATTGTTTGAATTGCACCTATAACTACCCTAACTTACCCTAGTCTTCAGCTATATAAAGGGTAGTTAGTCCAAAGGCCAAATACTAAGAAAAATCTTCAGTTTTCCAAAGCTAAAATTCTGTCAAAATCTGAAAACTGTTCTAACTTCTGTTCTTCACCAAAAGTCATTTCCATTGTGAAATTCTCTGAAGTTTCTCCTATACTAGACCTTGTCCACGTTCATACACAATACCAAGGTTTATAGGAAAGTTGTAATACTCAAAGCAAGCATTGTACACGGGTGGCTTCTTGGTGTAAAGGCAGTTGTACAAGGTGAAGTTTATTCTCTTGGTGGAAGAGAAGGTGTTCTCTTGGATGTAGAGAAGGTGTACACATTTGGCAAAGGGGATTTGTCAAGTGGTGTGCATGGTTGTGATTTTGGGTGTACAAAATCAAGGATAAAAGAAAATCTCAAGCGGGTGGCTTGGGGACTGGATGTAGGTCACGAGGACCGAACCAGGATAATCTCTCGTGTTTGCGTTTGTCTATTTTCTGAGATTTGTTTTCCTTTTTGCAAGTTTATTTATTTGCTTAACGTTAATCGTTCTTGTTTTAGTTTTGTGTTGACTTGGGTATTTTTAGATCCATAATTGCCAACAGAGATAGTTCCGCATTTGACATTATCTCGGGACCAACAATTATACCCTTTCAGAGGCCTGACATCAGGCCTCTGAAAGGATGTTATGTGTCTGCATTATCGTCTTCGGATGGTGTCTCCATCTCTGAGGGTACAGACATTGAACTTCGAGTGAAGTGAGAACCTCAACTTTGAAGAAGGACTAGTCTATTTGGATGGCTGCCTGATTTGGATGAATAAGTGATGTACTAATCAAATGCGAAATTTAAAACTTTATGCTAACAAAAATTAACACACAAATATAGATACCAAAGAGTGAAGCTGAATTCTCGGTGAAAGGTGTTGGCCCAAAGGCCCATCACTCTAGTTTTGATGATGATTAACTCATGAAGTTATAGTACTAATGATCTTGTGTTTAATTAGTGACAGATTCTTTGATCAAGATCTTAGTAGGTGCATAGCTTCAACAAAAGATTCAAAGTCAAGATTTGGAGCTAGCACGGAGTTTGGACCAAGTCAAGAAGATGAGAAGCCTTCAAGTGAAGACTTCAAGAAGATGAAGACTTGTGTCTAGGTATAAGATTTTGTTTTTGTTTTAGTTAAAAATGTAAAGGATAGAATAGTGGTGGATTGCTCAAGTACATATACACACACACTCTTAGAATTGTTTTCATAAAAGATTTTTTTTGGTTTAGAAAAGATTTTTCTTTGTGACAAAATACTATTTGGTTTTTGGTATTCATGTTTACATCTTTCAACCAAAACCAAGTTTATGCTTATTGTCAAAAACATAGATATTTCATCTTGATTGTGTAGTGGATCATATCCATACACACTATGCTTTAAAAGTATATCTTATTTTTGTATTTGATGAAGATTTGGAAAAACATGTTTTGGAAAAATAATTGTTTTGGAAAAACAGTTTTTATCATAAGCCAAATATTTCCTAGTTACAAAAATAGTCCAATCTTTTATAACATGCCTTGATTTTGTGCAAGCATGTTTGTATATCAAAGTATATTGGTTAAACTATTTTTGTAGAAATTCTTTGTATTTTATGGGATTTTATGTGAACCAAAAGACTTAGTTTTAAATCTCAGAAAAACTGTTTTCAGGCTTCAGCTAGTCGACTTACTACCTTACTAGTCGACTAACTCTGAAGTCGGTCGACCGGATCGGCCGACCGACGTGCACGACGTGCACGCCTTGACCTGGCAGATGGCCGGTCTGCCGACCCTGTCGACCGGAACTGAGAGCAGTGCTCTCTGTTCTTTTGGGTCGACCGGGCGGCCGACCGGAGGCTCCAACGGTCGGATTCTTGACCGTTGGCGGTCGATCAGGCGGTCGACCGAGAGGTCTGACAGACCCCAACGGCTAGTTTTTGACAGCCTATATATTTGGGGGTTTTGTCATTGTTTTGTAACAAGATTTTAGGAGAGCTTTGAGCCAGTTTTTTCCCACTCCATTAAAAGAGTTTTCTCCACATATTTGAGAGCAAATATTTCCAATCAAAAGGAAAGTTTTATCAAGAGTGTAAAAGTGATTTCTTGAGTTTTTCACCATAGATTCAATCCTTGCTTTCTCACAATCACTTGAGCTATCCATTGCCTTATCTATCCATAGGATTGTGTTGTGAGAGTTTGTAATTGGTGATCAAAGTGTTTTAGATCACCAAGAGATTTCTTCTTTGTTCTTTGAGGAGGCGGACAAGTGTGTTCGCGGTGGTTTAGAGTTCTTGTGTGAACTCGGTGGTTTGAGGTGCGGCCTCGGCGAGCTAGTGAGTTTGCGTGTGTACGGGCTAGGGAGTCCGAGAGTTTGTAGGTGTTGCGACACCAAGGAGAGATCCATTGGGATCTTGCATAGTGAAAATCCTTCGTGTGTCGAAGGCGGGGATGTAGAGCAAGTGTGCTCGAACCTCGAAACAAACCCTTTGTGTTTGCGATTGCTCACTCTCTCTCTCTCTCTATCTCTTTGTCTATATCTTGCATTCAATTATAGTGTTTATATTTATATGCTTGATATACTTGTGTGCTTAAATTGTTGTACTTGCTTGGGTTGTTTGCTAACACTTGTATTTAACCAAGAGAGCCAACGCGGCACCTCAACCCTTATCAAGGGGAATCTAGAGGAGTTTATCCAGAGCCCTTCACGGGAATTCGGCAACACTCTTGTGTTATACATGGTGTTTAGTGTAAAAGTTTTATTAGGTCATAATTGTTTTTAGCTTCAGCATTATTTGGCATTAAGTGACCATTAGATTAGCCATCACCTATTCACCCCCCCTCTAGGTGAACTTACAAAAGGCTCTAGAGCTTCTCCTCAAGATTCCTCTTTGATAATAGTTGAGGTGCTTAATTATTCTCTTGGATCAAACAAATGTAAGCATATGAAACTATATCAAGCTTACAGGGATAAGCAATTAATAGCAAACAAGATATAAACTTTGTGTAGGTATAGTTGAGTTGAAAGAAAGACAGAGATGAGCAATCGCAAACACGGAAAAATTATTTCGAGGTTTGAGCTATTTGCTCTATGTCCCCGTCTTCACCGCAATGAAGAATTTTCATTATGCATGATCCCCAAGATCACTCAACAATACAAGTTCCCTCAAGGACTCTTGGACCCGCAAGTCCCTCACCCGGTGCCGTAACTGTTGGCCTAAGGTTACAATCACCGGTTTATAGTTTTGATGATAAAAAAATGTATGTGGTTATTTAATACTAATCAAGTTCAAGTGTTTAGGTATATTTTAGGTTCTAAATAATTCAAGGAGTTTTATTCTTCTAAGAAGGTGTTGAATCAAGGATATTCAAGTACGGGATTTAAACTCAAAGCACTCGCGTCGCTAATGGAGAAGCCTGCTTGAAGATCTTGTAGTCACCTAAAGCCTTGTAAGATATTAATTTGCTAAAGTGTAAAATATAGTTGTGATGCTCAAGAAGTTACACACATACAAAAATACACGAGTTCAGAAATACAAGTTTTGATAGTATTGGTATTTAGCATTTTTGGTTTTGGTACATGTCTCATAATTTTTCCAAAATTTTATATCAAGTTTAGAACATGTATTTCATCACCTATACATTGCTATTTTATTTATAAAGCAATACAAAATATCTTGAAAATATTTGAAACTTAAAATTTTCATTAAAATTTGGTTCAGGCCAAGTCGGTCGACCGTACGGTCGACTGATGCCTATGACAAGCCAAAACGGTCGACCGGGCCTTTGACCAAGGAGCACATTTGTACATGTTGTCGGTCGACCGTTTGTATATGTTGTCGGTTGACCGACCGGTCGACCGCTAACCCTTGCGGTCGACCGACTGAAAGACCCTTACTCTTGGTTTGGGTCGGTCGACCGCCCCAGTCGACCGACCTTTTGTTTTTCCCTTTGATCTGCAGGGCGGTCGACCGGGCCGATCGACCGGAGCCAACAGTTCTTTTCAGGATGAGCTGGCGGTCGACCGCCGGTCGACCGACAGCCTGCCAAATGTCCATAATGGCTAGTTTTTAGATCTATTTTATTTTTAGTGAATTCCAGTGGGCATTTTTGGTTTCCAGGTGTCTAAACACACCCCAAATGACCTAGTATGCTTAACAAATGATATTTATCTATTGCCTATATATATGGCTCATTGGTTTTTGTTTTTAGATAAGAAGTCAACATAAATTTACAAGTTTTATGTTTGTTTCAAAAGATAAAAGTTTTTCTAGCTTTCAATTTTCAAGTTCATTCTTTCAAAGCTATTTTCAGTTGGTTTTAAACCCCTTCTATTCTTTCTTCTAACTGAATTTCATCTCTCAGTTAACTTTTAGAGCTACACTTCATATTCTACTCTATAGGAAGTTGTAAGAGAGAGATTATTGGATCACCAAGAGCTTTGTAATCTCAATTGGCTTTGTGCTACCTCTTGTGTAGAGAATTGAGTGGTGGAGTTGTGTACTCCGATCTTGTGTAGACCAAATTATAATTCTTTTGTGAAAGGTCCCTTTGTGGAGGATCCCTTAGAGGATAGTGAAATTCTTCATAGTGGTGAAGGCGGGACGTAGAGCGGTGGCTCGAACCTCGAAACAATTCTTTTGTGTTTGCGCTTGCTTGCTCTCTATTGCTTTTACTTTTCATACTTGTATGGTTGTTCATCTTGCTTAATACCATTGCTTGCATTTCATCCATCACTCTTATTATCGGTCTATACTCATCTCAATAAGGAGGCAATTGAGCACCTCAACTCATTATCCAGAGGAATCAAAGAAGAGAAGTTCTAGAGCCCTTCACGGAAAGTTCGGCTTCAATTCTTGTTTTGAGTGACCATTAGCATAATTCATCATAAGTAGTTTTAAAATTATATTTGATTAGCAAAACACCTATTCACCCTCCCTCTAGGTGTATTTCAATTAGTATCAGAGCTTTGGTCTCTAGATTTTGGCTTAACCACCTTAGAGAGATCCTACTTGTTAATCACCTCATTCACAATTTCATTTTCATCTACTATACTAAAAATGGCCGAAGGTATTAAGACCCCTCCCAAGTTTGATGGCCTTAACTTTCCTATATGGAAGATTAAGATGATCGTATTTTTGCAATCCTTAGGATGCCAGGTTGCAAAAACGGTGACTAAACCCTTTAGTGTACCCATTGGTGATGAGGACACTTGGTCTGACATTGCCACTAAGGCGTTTGATGCAAATGCTAAGGCACGCTATGTCTTACTTCAAGCTTTGAACGATGACGATGTAGCTAGGGTCATCTATTGTAAATCCGCCTACATGATTTGGACACACCTAGTGGTCACACATGAGGGAACGTCACAAGTCAGAGAGAAAAATTGATCTCTTGCGTTCCCAATATGAAAATTTCACCATGCATGATAATGACTCCATCGATGACATGGTAACAAGATTCACTAAAATAACTAATGGTCTTGCTTCTTTTGGTGATGTCATTGACAATGATTAAAAAGTAAGGAAGATCAATCGTGCACTTTCTCCCTCTTGGGAAGTCAAGGCTACTACATTGAAGGAGTTAAACGACAAAGAAGAAATGAAGCTCATCGGTTTTATAGGAAATCTTAAGACCCATGAAATGGAGAGAAAGGCAAGGGAAGAGATGGCACCACAAAAGAAGAAGATAATCGCCTTCAAGTCCGCTCCCATCATCTCCAACGATGATGATGAAAAAGAGGATGATGAAGAACTTTTCCTCCTAGTGAAAAATGGAAGGATGATGTACAACAAGGCAAAGTTTAACAATAGATGAAGATGGCAAGGAAAGAAGACAAGAATGTCATATGCTTCAATTGTTGAAAGCCGGGCCACATGGTTGCGGATTATCCGGAGACCAAAATAAACCATCAACATCCAAGAAGCCCTACAAAAAAAAAACTCTCAAAGCTTCTTAGGACTCGGAGAGTGAAACCGATGAAGAAGTGGATACAACACATGGTGTTTCATGGCTAATGATAACACACCTAAAATAATTTCTGAACCTTTATTTAATGATTGTAAATTAACAATGGATGAATTTGGTGAGACTTTTGAAGAATTGTCTAACAACTATGATTTCCTTAAAAAGAAGTACTTAAAAATGAAAAAGGAAAATGAGACTCTTCAAAATAAAATTATCATACTTTCTAAAGAAAAAAATGATTTATCTTCCACACTCATATCCACACAAAAAAAGTTTGATGCATATAAAATTTCATGTAAATAAAATTTTCATTAATTGATAAAAATAAGATTTCTATATTGAAAGATGAAATTAGCTCATTAGGAGATGTGTTAAAGTAATGTGAGTTTGATAAAGTTAGGTTAGAGGCAATATTTCCAAAGAAACATACTCTAAAGAAACATGTTCATGCTACACATGCTCATCATACTACACATACCCATATTCCTAAATCACAACATATACATATACATCATGCTCGACATGCTACACATACCAAGCATGCTCATACCTCACACACTCATCTGCTTTTATATATGTTAGAGTTTATTCATGCACTTATTGTGGCCGAAAAGGTTACTTAGCCAAATTTTATTTTGGTAGAATAAATGTTTCTAATGATCATATTGAGTTCGAAAAGCTAACACTATAGTACCTAAGAAAATTTGGGTACCAAAATCAACCAATTTGTTACTTGATGTAGGCACACACCAAAGCTCCAAGACGTAGGGAGCGGTGGTATCTTGATAGCGGTTGCTCAAGGTTATGACTTGGGATATTAATAATTTTGTAACCTATCAAGATACCATGAGGTGGCACCGTCACCTTCGGAGATGATTCAAAAGGGAAATTATCGGTATAGGTAACATTAAAATTGGTTCATCTCCTTTAATTAAAAATATTGTTTTAGTTGATGGTCTCAAGCACAACCTCTTGAGTATTAGTCATCTTTGTGATAGAGGTTTTAAAATAATTTTTGATGATTTATCTTATAATGTTTTAGATAGACAAACCAATACATGTGTGCTTTCTGATTTTCGTGAAAATAATGTTTACACGATTGATATGTCTAATTTACATTATAATGCTACATGTTTAAATGCTTTTAATGAAAATTTTTGGCTATGGCGTAGGAGACTAGGCCATATTTCGTTTGACTATCTATCTAAAATTAACACTAAGGAAGTGGAGAAAGGTATTCCTTATTTAAAATTTTAAAAGGACGACATTTGTGATGCGTGCCAACTTGAAAAATAAACCAAATCCTCTTTCAAAACAATCAAGAATATCATGACATCAAGACTTTTGGAGTTAATTCACATGGATTTGTTTGGTCCAACAAAATCAAATCATTTTGTTTTTTATTTTAGTTGATGACTTTTCTCGTTTTATATGAGTTTTCTGTTTAGAACACAAAGATCAAACTTTTTCACATTTTCAAGTATTTAGAAAAGAGTTGAAAAGGAAAAAGATTTTTCAATTTTACACCTAAGAAGTGATAGAGGTGGTGAATTCATTAACCATTCCTTTATCACTTATTGTGAAGATAATAGAATCAAATATGAACTATCTTGTCTTAGAACTCCACAATAAAATGGAGTTGTTGAAAGAAAGAATCGTACTCTTTAAGAAATGGTTAGGATGATGATAAATGAATACGAACTCTCTCAATATTTATAGGCCAAGGCCGTAAACACATCATGTAACATCTCAAATAGAATTTATTTTTGTAAAGATATGTTTATAACTTAATTTGAAATCTACTATTTGAGAAAATATCATGTTTCTTATTTTAAAGTTTTTAGTTGTAAATGCTTTATTTTAAACACTAAAGATAATCTAGGAAAATTGATGCCAAATCTTATGAAGTCATATTTGTTGGGTATTCAAATACTAGTAAAGCATATAGAGTCTTCAATAGATCTACTTTGACTATTAAAGAATCTATTCATGTCAAGTTTGAGGAATCTAATGCTTTTGTGAAGAATGCTGTAGAGATTGATTTCTTAGGTGAAGACATGGAGAGGATAACCTTGAAAGACTCACCTATAGAAGAAGAAAAGCCAAAGATTGATGAATAAGATGAAGTTCAAGAGGTTGACGTGGAGCCAACATAACTACTTTCAAAGGATTAGAGATTTGCTTTAAATCATCCCAAGGACCTCATCATAAGTGATGTATCCAAGGGGTAACTACTCGATCCAAACTTCATGATTTATGTGGCCATTTTGCTTTTATTTCATATATTCAGCCAAAAATATCCTCGAAGCCGAGGCTGATTCATATTGGTTGCTTGTTATGCAAGAAGAGCTCAATCAATTTGAGTGTAACCAAGTTTGACACCTTATTTCTAGACCCCATGATAGACCAACTATTGGTACTAAATGAAATTTTAGGAATAAGTTGCATGAGTCGGGTAATGTTATTAAAAATAAAGCTAAGTTAGTTGTTCAAGGTTACACCCAAATTGAAGGTATCAATTTTAAGAAAACCTTTGCACCCGTAGCATGGCTTGAAGCCATACGAATAACACTTGCCTTTGCTTCATTTAAAGATTTTAAACTTTTTTAAATGGATGTCAAAAGTGTGCTTTTAAATGGTTTTATAGAAGAGAAAGTGTATGTTGAACAACCCCCCGGGTTTGTTGATCCTACACATTCGGATTTTGTTTTCAAACTTGATAAAGTTTTATATGGTTTAAAACATGATCCAAGAGCTTGATATGAAAGGCTTTCAACTTTTCTAATTTCAAATAATTTTGTTAAAGGTAAAGTTGACACCACTTTGTTTACAAAGCATATAAATAGTGATATCCTAATTGCTCAAATTTATGTTGATGACATTATTTTTGGATCCACTAATGAAAAGCTTTGTAAAGATTTTGAATCATGCATGAAGAAGGAGTTTGAGTGTCTATGATGGGAGAGCTAAACTACTTCCTTGGACTCCAAATCAAGTAAAGGAGTGATGGGTTTTCATAAATCAAGACAAGTACACAAGAAAACTTATCAAGAGATTTGGGCTTAAAGATGCAAAACTAAGCAAGACTCCTATGACCACTACATCAAAGCTTGATAAGAATGAACAAGGTAGAAATGTGGACATTAAACTTTATAGAAGTATGATTGATAGTTTACTTTATTTAACGGCTAGTAGGCCGGATATCATGTTTAGTGTGTGTCTATGTGCTAGATTTCAATCTTGTCCTAAAGAGTCTCACTTAATTGCGATAAAACGCATTATTAGATATCTTAAGGGCACTATTGGAATGAGCTTATGGTATCCGAAAATCAGATAATTTCCCATGATGAGTTATTCGGATACTAACTGTGCTGGTTGTAGAGTGAATAGTAAGAGCACTGGTAGTACTTATCAATTTCTAAGAAATTGTCCTGTTTCATGGTCTTCCAAGAAATAAAATTCTATAAACCTCTCAACCGCTGAGGTGGAGTATGTTGCGGCCGGGCTTGTTGTGCACAAGTCCTTTGGATGAAGCATACTCTCCTTGACTATGATTTGCATTATGAACATATAAAAATATTTTGTGATAATTTAGTACAATTCATGTGACTAAAAATGTAAAACAACATAATAAGACCAAGCACATAGATATACGATATCACTTTCTTAGAGATCACTATGAGAAAGGCGATATTGAAATTGACTATATTTCCACCATTTTCAACTTGCGAACATTTTTACTAAACTACTAGATTATAATAGATTTTCTTTTATTTGTGGTGAGTTAAATGTTTGCATTATGGATTCATAAACTTTGAACTTGTTTCATGTATATTTCATTTGAATTCAATAATCTTTATAATTCATACATATGTTTTTCGAATTAATATCTCTTTTCAATTGTTGTCTTTTTCTTTTTTGATGCATGACAAAAAGGGGAAGAGATATTTGAGTTATTAGGTTAGTTGTTTTGGTATTTTATGAACTTTATGTATATCCATTTCCATTATCATGCCATGATCCATTATTTTCATTCATTGCATATTGTTTTTGGTGGAAGGATGGTAGGCTATATATGCATATTATTCTAAATTGGTATCATCTTTATATATGCATATAAGTGTGACTTGCTTATATTGTCAAATTCATTTAAAGTCATAATGTTTTTTTGTACTTAATAGATAGCATAATTTGAGGGGGAGCTTTTTCAAGCTCTGTCATATCCTTTATTTTTAAATAACTCATATGTTTTGTCATCATCAAAAAGGGGGAGATTGTTAGCCCAAGGTTACAATCAACGATTTATAGTTTTGATTATAACAAAACAGATGTGGTTATTTAGTACTAATTAAGTTCAAGTGTTTAAGTATATTTCAAGGTTCTAAAGGATTCAAGGAGTTTACTTCTTCTAAAATAAAGTGTTGAAGACTCAAGCATATTCAAGTACGGGATTTAAGCTCAAAGCACTCGACGACGCTAATGGAGAAGCCCACTTGAAGATCTTGTAATCACCTAGAGCCTTTTAAGATATTAATTGTTAAAATATAGAATACAGTTGTGATGCTTAAGAAGTTACACACATAAAAATACACGATTTCAAAAATACAAGTTTTGATAGTATTGGTATTTAGCATTTTTAGTTTTGGTACAGGTCTCATAATTTTTTCAAAATTTTATATCAAGTTTAAAACATGTATTTCATTACCTATACATTTCTATTTTATTTATAAATCAATACAAAATATCTTGAAAATAATTTGAAACTCAAATTTTTATTAAATTTGGTTCAGGCCAAGTCGGTCGACCGTACGGTCGACCGATGCCTATGGTTGGCCAAAACAGTCGACCGTCCGGTCGATCGGGCCTTTGGCCAAGGGTCGTGCACATTTGTACACATTGTCGGTCGACCGACCGATCGATCGCTAATCCTTGCGGTCGACCGACTAAAAGACCTTTACTCTCAGTTTGGGTCGGTCGACGGTCGACCGACCTTTTGTTTTTTCCTTTGTATCTGCAGGGCGATCGACCGGGCCGGTCGACCGGAGCCAACGACTCTTTTCTTGATGAGCTGGCGGTCGACCGACATCCTGCTAGATGTCCATAGCGGCTAGTTTTTAGATCTGTTTTGCTTTTAGTGAATTTCAACGGACATTTTTGGCTTTCAGGTGTCTAAACACACCCCAAATGACCTAGTATGATTAACAAATGATATTTATCTATTACCTATATATATGGGTCATTGGTTTTTGTTTTTAGATAAGAAGTCAACACAAGTTTACAAGTTTTTTAGTTTGTTTCAAAAGATAAAAGTTTTTCTAGCTTCCAATCTTCAAGTTTATTCTTTCCAAAGCTATTTTCAGTTAGTTTTAAAGCTCTTATATTCTTTCTAACTGAATTTCATCTTTCATTTAACTTCTTAGGCTATACTTTATATTCTACTCTATAGGAAGTTGTAAGAGAGAGTATTTGTAATCTTGTTGAATAACCAAGAGCTTTGTAGCGTCAATTGGCTTTGTGCTACCTCTTGTGTAGAGGCTTGAGTGGTGGAGTTGTGTACTCTGGTCTTATGTAGACCAAATTGTAATTCCTTTGTGTAAGGTCCCTTTGTGAAAGATCCCTTAGAGGATAGTGAAATCCTTCATAGTGGTAAAGGCGGGGACGTAGAGCGGTGGCTCGAATCTCGGAATAATTTCTTTGTGTTTGCGCTTGCTTGCTCTCTATTGCTTTTACTTTTCATACTTGTATGGTTGTTCATCTTACTTAATATCATTACTTGCATTATCCATCATTCTCATTATCAGTCTATACTTATCGCAATAAGGAGGCAATTGAGTACCTCAACTCATTATCCAGAGGAATCAAAGAGGAGAAATTCTAGAGTCCTTCACGGGGAATTCGACTTCAATTCTTGTTTTGAGTGACCATTAGCATAATTCATTATAAGTAGTTTTAAAATTGCATTTGATTAACAAAACACCTATTTACCCCCCTCTAGGTGTATTTCAGTAGCACCTACAACACGAGCCCGCAAGCTCACCCCAAGGCTGCAAACTCCAGCCGTTTCAAATATAATGTAGAACACTTGGGGATCAAACTCCTTAATCGCAAATAATGAAATCTCATAAGCAAGCTTTTGTAGAATAAATAAAATAGATTAACTTAAGTTTGTGTGAGGAAAACTTGGATATTTGAAAGTGAAAGCTCAAGATAAATTATTGGGAAGTTTTTTTTGAAAATGTATGAATTTGTAACTCAAAAATTGATTTTTTCTCCAAAACTTGTTTTCTTGATTTTTCAAATTTTTTTCAAAAACTTAAAACTTGATTTTTGAATTTTGAAATCTTAAAAACTTAGTTAAAAACTCTCTACTATGACTCCTATTTATAGGGGGTGAATGAGACCATTAGAGACTAATCTCAACCGTTAAAAAAATGAATAACCCAAATAAAGTAAAATACAATCATTTGGAATAAAACAAAATCTAAAAAAATCAATAAATATAGCTGTTATAGGCAAGTCAAACCAAGACTGGCCTAGCGGTCGATCGCCTAATGGTTGTAAAAATAGCCGTTGAGGCTTGCCAGTCAACCGCTCAACCGATCGCTGTGAGAATACGCTGTGTTCTCACAGTAGCTGGTCGACCGACTGAGAGCACTTTGCTCTCTGTTGCTCGGTCGACATGGGACGGTCGACTGGCCAGAAGAGCAAATAAGTTCTCTGGCCAAGCGATCAACCACCCAGTCGACCGCTTGCACAAGCACTGGGCTTGTGTGCATGTCCAGTTGGCCGCTCGTCGACCGTGTGCACAAGCCAGTAATTCATGACACCACCGATCGATTGCCTGATCGACCGACCTAGGCCAAAATGCCATATTTTGTTATTAAAAATCTTTATAAATTCATATAAATTTCTTTAAAATCTACTAAAATAAGTTCTTGTAAATACATATGAGCACAAATATGTGTGATAAAAAATTAACACATATTACAAACATGTGGACTTCTTTTTGAGATATTAAATAAATATTGAAATAAAAACTATATAAGAAATTGTTTTTCCAAAAATCAAACTTTAAATTGAAAAATAAGTTTCTTTTTTCAAAACTCGTATAAATATAAAATCAAGTAACTCAAACTCATTTCAAACACCAATGTGTATGGATAAAATCCAATGCATATATAAAACAATATGAATTTGTTTTTGAGAATTTTCGTTTCATAAACCAAAACACAAACTTAGTTAAACTGAACTTAAAACTTTTGTTCTTGAAAACCAATATTAAACTTGTGTGTGTAAGCTTGAGCAATCAAGTCTAATCAAAACTTTACAAAATAAACTTAAAATATCCTTAAAAACTAGAGTCTTCTTTTCTTGATGAGATTTTTTCTTCACTTTACTCAATCAAAACTTGATTCCTTAAAACTAGACTCCTTGGGTTCTTAATGTATTCTTTGTGCTTGAGCTCTTGAATTAATATGTGTTAGTTTTAAACTTGACTTTGAGTCTTTTGAGGGAGCTAGATAATGAACTAAGATCTTGATTAATATCTAAAATTTAAATAACACAACATTATTAGTACTAAAACTACATGAGTTAATTATCATTAAAACTAGAGTGATGGATGTGCCTTTGGGACAACAATCTCCCCTTTTTTGATGATGACAAAACTCATGAAGTTATATATGTATGGATTAGTGAAAAGTTTTGTAAAAGTTCTCCCTTAACTCATTTATAGCAACTAAACAATAAGATATGCAATAAAGACAGATTTGAATTAATATTTATTGTCTGAGAAATAGTTTAGAGGATTTGAATCTAGGTATTTGACCTTCTCTAGATTGATCACAAGTTTCAATTAGCATCCAATTTCGAAACCTTGCCTGTGGACCGACCCTCAAGTGCTACATCGAACGACTGTGCACTTATGGTTAATTAAAACATGAGAGTAAAATCTCCCATCATAGTGAATAACCCCTAGACCAAAATGAAGGCAAGAACTTTGAGGGGAAAAACCAACCACTTTCACGTTGAATATTTTTTAATTTAGTATCTTTCTCAAATTTACATTTTTTATGTCCTACTTTCTTTTCTTCATTCAAATGGGGAGATTACACTAGTCACCGGCTCGAGCATTGTCGAAGATATTTTATAATATATTTAATTTTGGTCACCGTGATTACTGATTTAGGTTCTGAGTTTGCTCCTCAGTGATCATCAGTTAAATCTCGATGTTCTGTGATTTTCTAAAAAAAAAAGGAGTTTAGAAATAAATATTTATAGACATGATCTGTAAAAAATCATTAAAAAAATCTTTTGCATTTGAAACTGTAACGCCCCGATCCCGCAGGTACGGAAATGTTACTGCGACGTATATACGCAGGTCGGAAACACCCTCGCATATATTCTCTAAGCATCAGTACAAACAAGAATCGGAGTACAGAAGCACATGTTGCATTATACATTCCAACATATGGGTACAATTACAAAGTTATCATCAGATTTGACACAATATTACATGAATATTACGTCACCGATAGGCACAAATGCGAGAATACAAAGAGATGTACAACTATGAATATTACAAAGGAGGCTCAGAGTCATAACAGGAAAACTCTAGAACCGAGCAGAGGGGCTTGGAAAGATGAGGCTTCTGGACAGTCTACTGGTGATCCACGCTACCGCTGCGCATCTCTGATTAGCATCCGGGAGAATCTACAGGCTCCAAACACCGAGACCTGGACATGAGGATCCAGGGGAGTCAGAACTCCCCGGCGAGTGGTGATGCTAATGCCAAGTGGCGTGCGAAGATAAGCACACGTGTATTGATAAATTCGAATCATAAACATGCATTGAAATTGTGTCATAAGCACAAGCATACAGAAGCAGGTAGATATAGCAAGTGATATCAAGTAGAAAATTACTCATAGTATGATAAGATAAGAGCAGGAGACTGGTGGAATAGAACACAAGGGTAAAGCAGGATGTAAGCAGCTAAAATATAATAATTATAAAACCAGAAATCCAAAGTAAAACCCGATGGAAGCAAACACGGCAAAGCATACAAAGGATCCATAGTTGGCATCTTTTATTATTATTATTACTCGTCTTACCCAGATGTCTAGATATGTGAACTATCGTCCCAGCACACATATATCCACATCTGAGTAAAGCAAAGTTGTTATTGAAAACCAACGGGGTATCAACGAATAATGTTTACAGTGGGTCCCGTGCATGCCCGGGACCACGGTCCAGGACGTTCCATTGCTGGTGGTCGGAGCTGGCTGCAAGGCGTACAGGAGGGTCTTATAGGATGCCCTTTTCAAGATAGTACCAAGAAGGAGAGAGCCAGCACTCCCCTCAGTCATCTGGAGGCCCACAGGTCGGACCGAAAGTTTTAGTTGCACAACATACCTAGTACTACTGTAAACACAAACATATATTGATATCCGCAAGTTTCCCCCGACCCGATGTAATTGTTCTTTTTTATAGTTTATTATGTAATTATCAATTTACGGGAATAGCAGGTGCAAGACATGATCAGGAATTCAGGAGCTCAGGAGTACATGAGTACTATAGATTCAGGTCACTGTATATATAATACAAGATAACAGGTCAATGTATATATAGGATAACAGGTACAGGATTCCTGTAAATGTGATAATCACAGGTCAAGTATTAATATGACAGGAGACAGGTGATAAGTGATACCATAACAAGAGGCAGGTGATAACTCATGTCATAACAAGGAGCATGTGTTAAGTAGTAGCATGTCGGGTGTCAGGTGATAACACATCAGTTGTCAAGTGATACAGACAGGTGTCAGGTATTAGCATGTAGATGACAGGTATCAAGTAATAGCATGTCAAGTGTTCACATATCAAACATGTACTTGGCAAGTGATAGAGTAATAGTTGAGCATAATCAAGCAGAGATGAGCAAGCTGGAGTGAAGCTAATGTACAACACTAAATGCTATCACACTTAGCGTGGTTACCGCTCGTAGCGTAGCTAGACACATATGTCGCAGCAAGCGTATGAACGCCGTACTACCGTTCACGCCAAAGCCATGCTTATGGGGTAACTATGCTCGAACGGAGTAAGCAGGAAAGTGTTGACGCTAAGTCCTCCTACCAGGCGTAGCATATAAAAAGTCCGGATGACTTTTAAAAGCTCAGAGAGGTTGAACCTGGAGGTTAGGCCCGAAGGCAAGGGTACCTGTAGAAAATGTTAGTTCCAAACAACACACATATAGATATTATCTATACTATTACAAGCATTCTTCATAGGTATATACATATATAATATTGGGCTCTCGGCTTCTTACAAATACAAGAGCACATTCCAATACAAAACATGAATACACATACAAATACAAATACAGAATGCAAATACAAGTCGACCCGACGAAGCGGGAAAGTCTAAAAAGAAAGTGAGAACACTCACCTAAATCTTCGAAAAACTCTATGAAATCCTCGATCTCTAAAATTCAGGGAACCAACGAGAATATGTGCTCAAATATAATAAACATTATATTATATAGAGGAGGAGAGAGAGAAGGAACCAACAGGAGAGAGAATGGAGAGCGGGAATCGCAGACGCGGGAGTCGCGTCGCATAGATGCCACAAACGCGGGGTTCAGGACCCGCGTTTAAGCCATAACACGAGAAGAACGCGGACGAGGGCATTAACTCTGCGTTATGTTGATACAAGAAAGCAAAGGACGCGTTAAAGAATTACTTGGACGCGGGGGTTGAGCTCCGCGTCTAGCAATTAACAACAAGAGAAAGAGAGAGACAGGGAGATGAGAGAGTGAGAGAGAGACAAGACAAGAGAGATAGAGAGAGGGAGAGAGTGTCCAGGAAAAGAGAGAGTGAGAGAGAAAATAGAAAGTGAGAGTGGGAGAGAGACGCAGGGAAGGAGGGAGACAGAGACGCAAGGGTGAGGGAATGAGAAAGACGCCGTGATGGGAGGAAAGGAGAGACGCAGGGTTGGGAGAAAAAGGAGAGACGCGGGGGTGAGGGGAAAACCAGAGAAGAAAAGAAAAAGGAAAGGAAAAAGAAAGGAAAGAAAAAAGAAAGATGGGAAGGGAGAGAAAGGCCGTGTTGGCCCAGAGGCCTTCCACTCTAGTTTTGATGATGATTAACTCATGTAGTTATAGTTTACTAATAATCTTGTGATATTTAGTTTCAGATATTTAACATTGATATTAGTAGGTGATTAGCTTCAACAAAGATGTTTTGGAGCTTTCACATGGTGATTCAAGAGCTCGAGCGTCAAGTTCATATCTAGCACTCGGTTGGAGTCAAGCTCGGGGAATCGCATTTGGATCGAGTCAACTTGGAGACGGCGTTCTACAAGAAGACTTCGGTTTGTTTAGTCTAAGATTTAGTTTAGATCCATTGTAAAGATTAGATTAGTGTGATATGCTCAAGTTCACAACACACACAAGTTTCAAGTTTCATGTTTTGGTTTTCAGTTTAACCGATCTTGGTTTTCATGAATAGATAGAATCAAAACAAGTTTACATGGTTTAATGTATATTAGATTTGATCTATATACATCTATGCTTCATATACTTAGAAAAACTTATTTTGATAGTCTACTTCATGAGTTTGGAGTTTTGTATTTAGACAAAACTTATTTTTAGATTTAATGTCAAAAACATAGATATAATACCTTTCATGTATATTGGATTCTATCCATATACAACATGCTTCAAAGTTGTTTAAATATCATATTTTTGCATTTACATGTGTTTTGAAAAAATCGGATTTCCATTTTAAAAATCCAAGTTTTGGAAAATACAGTTTTTGGTTTAAGACAAAATTTTCAAGTCACAAAAATGGTTCAAAATGTTTGTAACATGATTTGATTTTTACTCAAACATGTTTGTATTTCAAAGATATAACATGAACTGATTTTTGTGTAATTTATGTGTTTTTATGGGATTTTATAAAATATAAAAATCTAAGATTTTTAGTCCCAAAATCTGTCAGGCTAGGTGACTGCCGGTCGACCAGGCCGGTCGACCGTAGCAGTGAGCGATCGACCGGGCCGGTCGACCGACGTGCACAGAACGTGCACGCAGCCTTGCTGGGGAGGCCAATCGACCGGGTCGGTCGACCGCCAGAGAGCTCTGCTCTCTGGAAATGCCTCCGGTCGACCGGGCGGTCAACCGGACAGAGAGCTCTGCTCTCTGTATCCAGCTCGGTCGATCGGGCGGTCGATCGGCAAGAGAGCCATTGCTCTCTGGTTCTGGGCACAGTCGACCGGGCGGTTGACCGCTGGGCTCAACGGTAAAATTTTTGACCGTTGGCCGGTCGACCGGAAAGGCAAATGGCCCTTTTCAGCTGCCAACGGGCAGATTTCCAAATGGGCTATTTATACCCCATTTGAGTTGGTTTTTAACAAGAATTTTTAAGAGCAAAATTTTCATCTTCTCAAGTGTTTTAACACTAGTTTTCAAAAGAGTTTTTAAGCTTAAAGATTTGATCTTTATTTGTTTTAAAAGGGTTGGAAAATTCAAAGAAAAAGAAAGTCTTTGGGATTGTTTTTGATCTTCACTTTATATTCATTTTAGAAGTTTTCCCAAGAGTTTTTCTTTGAGTTTTTGATTTCCAAACTCTTTGGTTTCTCACACTTGAGCTTATCTACTATCCTATCTATTAGGATCTTTGTTTTGTGGGAAAAGAAGTTGTTTGTGGTCTTTGTGATCTCCTAGTTGTATACCTTCCATCTTTGTGATATCCCTCTAGTGAGAGGTGATTGCGTTGATATCCCTCTAGTGAGAGGTGATAGTGGAAGTGGTATTTGGCTCCCTCTAGTGAGAGGTGGAGATTGTGTTGGAATCCCTCAAGTGTGAGGTGATTGTTGTTTGGGTGGCTTAGTGCCTATCTCTCTAAGTGTAGAGGTAATTTATTTTGTGCCTTGCCTCTAAATATAGAGGTTGTATTGGTTGAGAGAGGAGTTGCGTACTCTCAATTGTATTTACCCCAAATCCTCAGTGGAGGTTCCCTGTGTGGGAAGTCCTGTGTGGACGAGTTAGTGAAAATCCTTCTGTGTGAAGGCCGGGACGTAGAGCTGTGTGCTCGAACCTCGAAACATATCTCGGTGTTTGCCTTTGATCCATTTTCTCTAACTCTCTCTCTCTCTCTTACATTGTGTATTGATTCATATTGTCATATTATATACATGCTTGTGTTGTTTGTATGTGCCCATACTTGTGTTTAACGAAGAGAGCTTTACATAGCACCTCAACTCTTATTTAGAGGAATTCAGAGGAGTTAGTACATAGCCCTTCACCGGAAATTCGGCTACACTCATTGGTTACACCAAGTGTGTTGCATTAAGTTTTTAATTCCGCATTATTGATCATTAGATTAGCCATACACCTATTCACCCCCTCTAGGTGTATTTTTCAATTGGTATCAGAGCCTACGCTCTTGATATTAGGTTTAACCACCTAGGAGTGAGATCTTGGTTTTGCTAATCTATCATTTGCATTTGCACACATATTATTTGCTCTCATGGACTTCATGACCCCACCTATGTTTGATACTTCCAACATTGTTGTTTGGAAGGCTAGGATGTCCATGTACCTAAAAACCCTAGGCTTGCATGTTTTCCTTACCGCTACAAAGAAATCCTATCTTGGTAATAGCAAGCATATAGAGGCCAATGCACAAGCCCTTGAGGCACTTAGAAGCACGCTTAACAAAGAATATCTTTCTATGATTTCTAACTATGATTCCGCCTTTGCAGTGTGGAACACGTTGACTTCCTCCAAGCTTCAATTGCCAATCCAAATGGAGAAGGAATCTAGTGAGGATGAATCCGAGCAACGATGCTACATGGTCCAAGGAATGACTCCCTTGAGGTACATTCAGATACTCAACTAGATAATTATGCTAGTTCTTCAGGAGATTATATTATTGATGCCGATGCATTAAATGAAGAACTTTCTATTGTTTGTGAAAATTTATTAGAAAAATATAAAGCATTGAAAAAGAAGAGTTTTGGACTTAACAAAGAAAATGAAAACTTGTCTTCTAAGCTTGATGTTGCTTTGCAAGAGAGGAATGAGATTTCAAGTGAACGTGACTCACTTAAATCCCAACTTGAACTTGCCCTTAATGAAAACAAGATTTTGAAAAGTAAAAATGATTGTGAAACTGTTTTAAAGAAAAATGAGGCTTTATTTTCAAAAGTTGATTTTGTTGTAAAAGAAAGTGAATCTTTAAAAATAAAAATTGTTTCTATTTCAAAGGAATTGGATTTGGTTTCTAAGAAGAACATTTCTTTGAAAAATGATATTGATTCTCATGTTTGCCATGCTAGAGTAGCTTCACATTCTAGCTCACCTATTGCATGCACCTCTTCTTCCATGATTGAACATGATATTTGTATGCTTAAGAAGAGTGTTAATTGTTTCGGCTCCACTTTGGGCCATTGTGCTTTGAACCATACACGTTTGGAATCTATGTTTCGAAAGAAACAAGTTCCTTCTATGCATGCACACAAACCACGACATACCATGCTCCTCACTTTCACACTCATCACACAATGTATGCTCATGTGTACACATGTACATATTGTGGACGTAAGGGCCACCTTGCTAAATTTTGTTATGATAGGATACATGATTCTAATTTAGCAAATAAGTTTGTTTGGGTTAGGAAAGGAGCTAACCCCCATGGACCCAAAAGAGTATGGGTACTAAAGACCACTCCTATTTTATTTGATGTAGGTGTGGGCTCTCACATGACGTGAGAGTGATGGTGCCTTGAGATGGATGCATTCCAAACTTAAAGAGGACTATTTGGATGCATCACTTTCAAGGGGAGTTTGGTGGGAGGACCACCATGGTTTGGAGATATGGAGATGTGCCCTATTGGTTTTGGTAACGATCTCTAACTCCCATTTATATTTACATGCTTTTCATATTGTTGATTTTTAGCATGTCTTGTTTCATGATTAGTATGTTAAATGTCATGATTATTAGACTTGTGATATGCATGATTAGTATTTGAGACACCCATGTTTATATGGATTTATATTTAGTGTTCACTCTTTTGTTTTGCTATTGTGTATATCATAGATCTAATGCATGTGCATTTACATAATGATCATATGAGTTTTGTTTAAACGTTTGCACTTCATGTTTTGACTACATGTTTAGATGTTAGTTTTCATTAAAACTTGGATATATACTTGTACAACTAGTGAGCCACAAATAGATTTTTATATATTTGTGCTTAAATACTCATTTGTACCCATTAGATGTACTAGTATAGTCTAGTTTTGATGATTCATACATTTTGACTTGTATTCCATATTTTTGACATATTTTTCATGTTTTTGTTAAACTTCATGTATATGTCTATTTTGTCTAAACTATTAGTTATACATATACATCATTGAGCCACTTGCCTTCATGCATATACTTGTGGACTCGTTTATATTTGGATATGTATGTATACTCTAGTTTATATAAGACATACATATACCTTGAAGGATTTCTAGTTTTGATGATTTTCATGTTTTTAAGGAATTTCATATTGAGCTTGATTCCCCATATTCATGATGATGTGTTTCACATAACTCTTATACACTCACTTTACTTAATGTTTTCTCATGATTTTGTTTTCATGAGTATGATATGTGCCTTATAGATTTTGAGTGTTAATGATCGTGTGACTTATATGTTTTTCATGAAACATATTTTTGTTTTATTTCTTACTTGAAGGATTTCGTACTAGTTTACAAGTTTATCATTAAACTAGTTGCGGTATTCTTCATATGGTAGAGTTTTCAAACGTGTTATGTTATTTTCAAACTTATTTTTGAAAACCCCACCATCCAAGGGCGGTTGGTTGGGCGACCATGCCTTATATGCTAATTATTGAAAATTTATTTAAACATGTGCATGAAATGGGTGGTAGGAAGTATGAGTTATACACTTGATCTTATTTTGTTTTCAATTAGTTTTCAATTAGTATCATTGTATCTTTTCATTTGGTATCACAATTGACATCCATTTATCTTGTATACTCATATTTTTTTATATATGTATGCTTAAACTTCAAATAGTATCAATTTCGATTGGCATTCAATTTTTTATACATATATATGTTTTATTTGTGCTTACTATATCTCTATATCTTTGAGCACAAATTTTGGTTATGCTAAGCTTGATTTCTTAAATGATTATTATATTTCAATTGATTATTTTTCAATTGGTATCTTATATAAGCTTATGCATCATTTTGTTTGGTATTTCATAAAGGGGGAGAAAATTCATATTTCACCTTTTAATTGGTTTTGTTTACCTTTGGTATTTTACTCCCACACTTTATGTTGAAATTGATTGAAAAATGATATTGATTTTTTTTTTAATTTGGTATCATACGCTCCTAATGAAAATCATTTTCAATTGGTATATGTTTCATTATTTGCAATTGGTATATGTTTCATTTTCAATATTGGTATCAAACATATTAAATTAATATTATTCTCTATTTGGTATCTCTATTGCAAAATGAATTTAGTGTTTAACCAAAAAGATTGGTTTATGTTTTTCAATTGATATCAAAAGTGTAAAATATTTTCAATTGGTACTAATTTTTACAATCGGTATCAAGATTACCTATATGTTTATATCTTTCAATTGATATCAAAATTTTTGTTGGTTTCTTCAAAATATTTTATTTATTTTCAATTGGTATCATGATGTTTCTATGTATACCTTTGCACTAAATTGATATATTTTTTTTCAATTGGCATCATAATTTTGATTTGATTTCACCCCTTGATGATTTTTGTTTCCGACAAAAAGGGGGAGAACATTGTTTTATTGTTTACTTTAACCCCTTTGTTGATGATTGACAAAAAGGGGGAGAAGTATTTTAGTATATATGCATGTTTATTTAAATTTATATTAAAAATATTTGTTTTATGTTTTGTTGATATTGGTATCAAGAGCATGGATGTTAGTATTAAGAACATATTTTGTTGTTTTGTTTTGTTGGTATCAAGATCTTTTATTTAAATTTTTATTGTTGGTATCAAGAGCTTTTATTGAAATTTTTATTGGTATTAAGAGCAATTATTTAAGAACATGTTTATTTTAAGTTTATATTTTCAATTGGTATTTAAGAACATGTTTATTTTAAAAGGGGGAGAAGTAATTTATTTTAAAATTTGGTATTAAGAGCATATTTATTTCATTGTTTTATGCATGTTTATGCATATTCATGTTTAACATTCATTGCATATCTTTATAGTTTATTGCTATGCATGAGTTAAGGAGGAGCTTCTTTGAAACTTAACTTTAATTCATGCATATATAACTCCATGAGTTTTGTCATCATCAAAAAGGGGGAGATTGTTGCCCAGAGGCCTTCCACTCTAGTTTTGATGATGATTAACTCATGTAGTCATAGTTTACTAATAATCTTGTGATATTTAGTTTCAGATATTTAACCAAGATATTAGTAGGTGATTAGCTTCAACAAAGGTGTTTTGGAGCTTTCACATGGTGATTCAAGAGCTCGAGCGTCAAGTTCATATCTAGCACTCGGTTGGAGTCAAGCTCGGAGAATCGCATTTGGATCGAGTCAACTTGGAGACGGCGTTCTACAAGAAGACTTCGGTTTGTTTAGTGTAAGATTTAGTTTAGATCCATTGTAAAGATTAGATAGTGTGATATGCTCAAGTTCACAACACACACAAGTTTCAAGTTTCATGTTTTGGTTTTCGGTTTAACCGATCTTAGTTTTCATGAATAGATAGAATCAAAATAAGTTTACATGGTTTAATGTATATTAGATTTGATCTATATACATCTATACTTCATATACTTAGAAAAACTTATTTTGATAGTCTACTTCATGAGTTTGGAGTTCTGTATTTAGACAAAACTTTTTTTTGGATTTAATGTCAAAATATAGATATAATACCTTTCATGTATATTAGATTCTATACATATACAACATGCTTCAAAGTTGTTTAAATATCATGTTTTTTCATTTACATGTGTTTTGGAAAAATCGGATTTCCATTTCAAAAATTCAAGTTTTGGAAAATACAATTTTTGGTTTAAGACAAAATTTTCAAGTCACAAAAATGGTTCAAAATGTTTGTAACATGATTTGATTTTTACTCAAACATGTTTGTATTTCAAAGATATAACTTGAACTGATTTTTGTGAAATTTATGTGTTTTTATGCGATTTTATAAAAGATAAAAACCTAAGATTTTTAGTCCCAAAATCTGTCAGGCTGGGTGACTGCCGGTCGACCGGGCCGGTTGACCGTAGCAGTGAGCGATCAACCGGGCCGGTCGACCGACGTGCACAGAACATGCACGCAGCCTTGCTTGTTGGGAGGCCGGTCGACCGGGTCGGCGGACCGCCAGAGAGCTCTGCTCTCTGAAAATGCCTCCGGTCAACCGGGCGGTCGACCGGACAAAGAGCTCTGCTCTCTATATCCAGCTCGATCGACCGGCCAGAGAGCCGCTGCTCTCCGATTCTGGGCACGGTCGACCGGGTGGTCGACCGCTGGGCTCAACGGTCAAATTTTTGACCGTTGGCTGGTCGACCGAAAGGCAAACTGGCCCTTTTCAGTTGCCAACGGGCAGATTTCCAAATGGGCTATTTATACCCCATTTGAGTTGGTTTTTCAACAATAATTTTTAAGAGCAATATTTCCATCTTCTCTAGTGTTTTAACACTAGTTTTCAAAAGAGTTTTTAAGCTTAAAGATTTGATCTTTATTTGTTTTAAAAGGGTTAGAAAATTCAAAGGAAAAGAAAGTCTTTGGGATTGTTTTTGATCTTCACTTTATATTCATTTTAGAAGTTTTCCCAAGAGTTTTTCTTTGAGTTTTTGATTTTCAAATTCTTTGGTTTCTCACACTTGAGCTTATCTACTATCCTACCAATTAGGATCTTTGTTTTGTGGAAAAGAAGTTGTTTGTGGTCTTTGTGATCTCCTAGTTGTATACCTTCCATCTTTGTGATATCCCTCTAGTGAGAGGTGATTGTGTTGATATCCCTCTAGTGAGAGGTGATAGTGGAAGTGGTATTTGGCTCCCTCTAGTGAGAGGTGGAGATTGTGTTGGAATCCCTCAAGTGTGAGGTGATTGTTGTTTGAGTGGCTTAGTGTCTATCCCTCTAAGTGTAGAGGTGATTTGTTTTGTGCCTTGCCTCTAAGTGTAGAGGTTGTATTGGTTGAGAGAGGAGTTGTACTCCCAATTGTATTTGCCCCAAATCCTCAGTGGAGGTTCCCTGTGTGGGAAGTCCTGTGTGGACGAGTTAGTGGAAATCCTTCTGTATGAAGGCGGGGACGTAGAGCTGTGTGCTCGAACCTCGAGACATATCTCGGTGTTTGGGTTTGATTCACTTTCTCTAACTCTCTCTCTCTTACATTGTGCATTGATTCATATTGTCATATCATATACATACTTGTGTTGTTTGTGTGTGCCCATACTTGTGTTTAACTAAGAGAGCTTTACATAGCACCTCAACTCTTATTTAGAGGAATTCAGAGGGGTTAGTCCAGAGCCCTTCACCGGGAATTCGGTTACACTCATTGGTTACACTAAGTGTGTTGCATTAAGTTTTTAATTTCACATTATTGATCATTAGATTAGCCATACACCTATTCACCCCCCCTCTAGGTGTATTTTTCAGGCCGGCCGTGGCCTTGCCGGCGGTCACCGGCGGCAGCCAGAGGTGGCCGGAGATGGGCGGCCAAGCCCAAAAAGGAGTGGGTGATGGTGCAAGTCTATTTCAATAGAGAAATTTGTAGCTGTGAAAACGAGACTTCAGAGAACGAAGCTATACCTTGTTGGAAAGAGCATTCCGAGGGGAGAAAGATGGCATGATTGTTGGTGGCCGAAGTGGAGTAGGTGGTGGTGAAGATGGTGGAGAATATGGTGGTGGAAATAGGTTGTTTTGGTGGAAGAAAGAAGAAGATGGTGGTAAAGTTGGTGTTATGGTCGTTGTTGTTGTTGGAATGGAGTAGGAGATGATAGAGGGAAGATTTGTGGAGGAGTTGGTGGTGATGGTGGTGGAGATGGAGGGTGGCCGACCAAGGAGGGCACGACTCAGTTTTTGGGCTGCTGCTGGTTTACTGTTGGTGGGAAGAAGAAGAATGAAATAATGAAAGAGAGAGAAAAAGAAATGGGGTGTTTATATAACAGGGGAGTTAGGATTATTACAAGATTGTCATACGTTCAAAGGAAATGAGACTCGCGTCTCATTTAAATGAGATCCGTGTCTAGGCAAATGAGTCCCGCGTCTAGGCCAACTGCGTTAGACGCGGAGATGAGCTCCGGCGTCCAGTAGAAAACGCGAATGTCGCGTTTGACAGAGGAGAGAGAAAATCATGATGACTTGATTAGAGTTGATTGGAAGGGCATTAAATGCAAGATAGAAAGGGAATCTTTACATTAAAGACCAGATCCGTGTCGGATGAGCCTCGCGTCTGGTGAGGAGAGAGAAAAATAGGAATAATATAAATATAATATCTGGATAAAATTCTGGCATTTGGGAAAACACTGAGAACTCCGGAAAAGCCTGAGAAATGAAGTAACTAAGAAGGCTTCCTAAAAATTCTAAAAAATAATAATATTATTTTAAGATATTTAGTGAAATCAGATTTTAGAAACTCTATTCAGTTTTCAAAATAAAAATCTTGAAATCCACCGTCGATACCGGTGCACACCGGGTCGGCCGGATTTTAATAAATTATGAAAAATCTTTAAAAATACATTTAGATAGAAAATATGATTTTAAGAATAAATGTGAAAGCAGTTTCTAGAAATTCAATTCCATTTATAAATTAAAAATCCGAGAATCGGTCAGCGGCATTAGTCGACACCGATTTTGAAGATTTTCAATTTAATTTAGAAAAATTCCAAAAAATGTAAAAAATCTAGAATATTAGAAAACGATATTTGAAACTGAAATTGATCAAATCTGAATACCATAAAGACCAAATCGAATAATACTCTAGGATCGGGTTCCCAGTTTAGACTAGGGCTGACTCCGAATCCACGAATTTGGATCCAAGACAAAACGATTAAATAAATAATTAATAATACAAAATAAATACAAGAAGTAAATCAAAAACACGATCAAAAAATCTAAATACTTAACTAAGTATGTATCCCGGGAGCGGGGTGTTACATTTAAATCCAAAAGTAGGAAAAGCCACAACATCTTCACTCAATTTCTTGTATCTCCGTGTTTTGAACATATAATTGGAAAAAAGAAATTAGAAAAACGACCTTCTAGATTTCATGGAACTAATGCACTATAATAAGAGGATAATTTGCAAAATATATTTCCAATTTTCCACATCTGAAAGTGAAGTGTCATGGAGAGAAAAGCTATATTTTGTTTAGTGCACGTACAAGATAGCATTGATATCCATAATTGAGTATTGGATATAATACGATTTAGATATGTGGATATGTAAAAATTTAAAAAACCACCCAATACAAATGCATCGTGGTACGATTACTAAGTAATATTATTTATATATTTATATATGTATTTAGGATATTTTGTAATTTCATGATAGAAAAAAGTGTTAAAGGATTTTGAAACGAACTGAAAAGGGAAAACTGCATAGAATTAGAATAATTTATGGAGTAATTTAGAAAGTATTCTATGTACATATTATTATTGTTTTTAAATTAGATACACGTTGAATTTATATAAAAGTATCCAACAAATACCCAACGAGAATTGTATAAGAACGTGACCTATGTTAACAAATCAGTAAATCATAAGGGTTGTTTGGATTCAAGAAAGTGGGCCGAAGTACGAAAATGGGGAAGTGTCATTTCTCACTTCCCTATCTATCCAAACACCGAAAAAGAAAAATGAGAAAACTCCTTTTCTTTTTCTCTTTTTTCTTTTACACAATCATTTCCTCACTTTCATAGTGCTACAGTTAAGTTTGTGGTCATATAAATCTCATTTGTAATAAGTTGTAATTCAAAACAGTTAATTTGTGTGATCATATAAATCTCACTTGCAATCTAATTACAGTCCAATTTTTATTTTTCTTAATTAATTTTTATTTTAATATTATTTTGTGGTCAACTTTTCTACTTCCTCTTCCACATTACCATTTAAGAAAAAACATAACATTTTTTAAATTACACTTCCCAACAATATTCAAACACTGAAAAGCTTACTAACCAATTCTCAAGTTTCAAAGGGAACTATTACTACTTTGAAACGCCCCGATTCCGAGGATACGGGACACCACGGTAATGTATATACGCATAGCGAAAATACCTTCATGTATATACGCAAGCCTCAGTGCAGAGAATAAATAAAATATACACAATGGTACCTGCATTAATTAGTATAAGAATACCTGCAAAAGAGTCAGTGATCATGGTAGATAAGAAAACATAGATAAATAAGAAAATAAGGACAAAATAATCAAGATACCTATAAATAGTACGATGGCGAGTCTCCTATGAGTATCCAGTGAAATATCTGATACTGCGATATCTTAGATTTTCAACCTGGGCACGCAAACCCAGGGTCGTCAGAAAGCGATCTAGTGAGTGGTAAAATGAAGGAAGCAGTAATATATATTATAATAATATAATCACGATAATAATATATAATACATGTTTTAATACCGGTGATACAATATAATATAATACCAATCGGGAGAAGTATAAAAGTGTCATATTTTAATATCATCAATACCTAGCATGTTATCATAGTGTCATTTCTACAATAATATCCAATTGTATATCATTTTTATCAGTTATATAATAGGAAAATCACTTTGGGGGATTATATTACTATAGTCAATAAAGTTATACCATTTATCTATTATTTTAAATATGGGTAATATGCTACAGTATTAAGTATTCCTATTTACATCAGTGTAAAAGTAACATGTAGTAGTTTTAATTACTTTATGTTTCTTATTTAATCAAAAAATAATTGTAGCATTATGGTGTCGTGATGAATATGAACATGTAGATAAGAAGTATGCAAAATGACCATACTACAGTGTTGTGATTATACAGTAACAGTCTCTATAGGGTATACATGAAACAGAATATATAGAATGCATAGTAAATGTGTACATGAATAGCGTATCACTACATGTAGTGTCATAATAAGAATCAGAAAGTGTAACAAGGTATACATGTGACATGATAGTGGAAAACTATCAGAAATAGTAACAAATACAACTGAACAGTCATATACATGTATCAGGCAGGTCATGTTATTTATGCAATAATAACAATCAGTACCGCCTGATATTTTAATCAATCTCTTCCAGTGTCCCATACCACTGGCAGTTCATACCGGAGCCCGTAATCCGAACAAACTCATCTGAACATGACATCGGGTACCAGTATTCGAATGAAAGAATGACCAAATAACAAGCATTCCTATCATCATCATTGTTTATACTGTTTTATTATGTTAATTGGAAACTCAATGGTCAAGGAGCTCTAATCAGGTGGGTGTATTCCGTGCATTCCCGGGATCACGACCTTAAACAAGCCCCTGACTGTTGAGACCAGGGCCAGCCCGCTAAGGCTATAACAAGTAATAAGAAACGAGAAACGGGAGCTCAATGAGCTATAACAAGAGGTAGCCAGCACTACCGCGCCCCTTGCAGTGGGACTAACGATGGATCCAGACATCCACCCGACGAGAAGTCTCCCTCATCCCTATGTTATATTATTATATTTAATCTACATAGTGTTGGCCCATAGGCCTTCCACCCTAGTTTTGATGATGATTAACTCATGTAGTTATGTTTACTAATAATCTTGTGTTGTTTAAGTTTCAGATCATTAACCAAGATATTAGTTGGTGATTAGCTTCAACAAAGTGTTTGGAAGCTTTCACAAGTGATTCCAGGCCCAAAGCTTCAAGATCACACTTTGCCTAGCCCATGGATGAAGTTTTGGAGCAAGTCCTCTTGATGGCACAAAGACTTAGGTATCCATAGTTTAGATAGTGTGTTTTAGATCCATTTGTAAAGTTTAGTATAGTTGATATGCTCAAGTGCACACAACACACACGTTTTATATTTTGATTTTGGTTTTTCATGGATAATAGATCAAAACAAGTTTACTTTATTTCTATGTATATTAGATATGTTCTAAATATACATACATGCTTTAAACTTGCTAGACAAACTTATTTTGACTATCCTATTCATGATTTGGAAAATCAAGTTTGATAAAATACAGGTTTTGGTTTTGATAAAATTTGCAAGACTCAAAAATGAATTGATATGATTGATATATGTCTTGAAATTTTTATCACTTGTTTGAGTTTTGATATAAAATGATAAAAATATTTTTGGTGATTTTTAGAAGTATTAAAAGATTTTTATAAAATATTTTTCCCAAGTTTTCAAACCCAGTTTTCAGGTCCAGGACTCAACCAGTCGACTAAGCCAGGTTATTAGTCGACTTGGCTGATGTCCGGTCGACCGGGCCAGTCGACCGGACGTGCACAGATCTGTGCACGTTTGGAGTCCCTGAGACGGTCGACCGGCCGGTCGACCGGGTTGAGAGCTCTGCTCTCTGTTTTTCTGGGTCGACCGGGCCGGTCGACCGCAGTTGCCCAACGGTCATATTTCTGACCGTTGGCGGTCGACCGGACCGGTCGACCGCTGCATGTCAGAGCTGCCAGCTCAACTCTAACGGCTAGTTTTCTGTTGGGGCTATAAAAACCCCATCTCTTTGGGGATTTTGGCCAAGTTTTTGAAGAGAAAAAATTCTGGTTTTCTGAAGTGTTTAAAATAGTTTTAAAAAGAGTTTTAGGGCTTTAAAACTTCCAATCTTTATTGTTTTAGTTTTTTTTTGGAAAAATCAAAGAAAAGAATATTTTGGGAGATTTGTCTTGGTTTTCATTCTATATCTTTTGCAAGGATTTTCCCAAGTATTTTTCTTTATTGCTTGTTTTCCAAACACCTAGTTTTTCACACTTGAGCTATCATACTATCCTAATCTATTAGGATCTTGTTTTTGTGGAAAAGAAAAGAGAAAAAGAAACAGAGATTGAGTTTGTGGTTTTTGGAACCACTTGTTGTACACCCTTATTCTTGTTGTATCCCTCTTAGGTAGAGGTGATCGGGTGATTGGTTTACTCCCTCTAGTGAGAGGTGGAGTTTGGTTGTAAACCCTCTTCGGTAGAGGTGTTGGTTGTTGTATTGGCTACGGGCCTACCCCTCGGTTGTGAGGAGGTTGTTTGAGAGAGGAGTTTGGTACTCCTAGTGTTGTAACAAATCCTCTTCGGTAGAGGTTCCCTCGGTGGGAGATAGTGGATTGGAAATCCTACACGGTGGTGTAGGCGGGATGTAGAGCAAGGTGCTCGAACCTCGAAACATATCTTGGTGTTTGCGTTTTGATCCATTGTCTCTCTAACTCTCTCTCTTATTATTGTGCAAAGCATCATACTTCATATCATATCATATTTGCGTGTGTTGAGCATAATTCATATTGCCTTGCATTATTTCATATTGCTATTCATTCTTATATGCTTGGCTTAATTGTGTGTGTGCCTCACTTGTACCTAATCAACAAGAGCTTCACATAGTACCTCAACCCATTCAAGGAGAATCAAGAGGAGTTAGTCCAGAGCCCTTCACGGGGAATTCGGCTACACTTGTTGATTGTACTAAGTGTGTTGCAAGATTTGCATTAGCTTCCGCATTTAGCGCACATAGTTTTGCATTTAGTTCTACATTAGCACTTACACCTATTCACCCCCCTCTAGTATTTTTCAATTGGTATCAGAGCTAGTGCTCCTGATATTAGGCTTAACATCCTAGGAGTGAGATCCATTTGGTTGCTAATCTATTGTTTGCATTTGCTTGTTTTGCACACATATAGTTTACCATGACTTTCATGACCCCACCTATGTTTGACCCTTCCAACATTCATGTTTGGAAGATTAGGAGACTGTTTATTTACAAACCCTAGGACATAAAGTTTACCTTGCCATTACCAAGGAATCCTTCCTTAGTGATCGCAATCATATAGGGGCCAATGCACAAGCCCTTGAGGCCATTAGAAGCACTTTATCTAAAGATTATCTTATGAGTGTTTCTAACCTTGATTCCGCTTTTGTAGTGTGGAACAAATTGACAACAACCACCACCTCCAAGCTTCAAGTGCCAAATCAACCGGAGGAGGAATCTAGTAGAGAATCCGATTCTCAATGCTTCATGGTCCAAGGGAATGACTCCCTTGAGGTACATTCGGAACCCCACTTAGATTGTGATGATAGTGCTAGTTCTTCATGTGATGATAATATAGATCCCCATGCTTTGAATGAAGAACTTTCTATTGTTTGTGAAAAATTAATAGATAAATATAATTTGTTGAAAAAGAAGAGTCTAGGCTTTAATAATGAAAATAAAAATTTGATTGCTAGACTGGATGTTGTTTTGCAAGAGAAAGAGGAGATTGCTAATGAGAGAGATTCATTAAAATCTCAACTTGATCTTGCACTTAAAGAAAATGAGTTTTTGAAAAACAATAATGATTGTGAGAATGTTTTGAAGAAAAATAAAGTTTTGTCTTCAAAAATTGAATTTGTTGTAAAAGAAAATAATTCTTTGAAAATAAAAATTGATTCTATTTCAAAGGATTTAGAAATTTGTTTAAAGAAAAATGATGTTTTGCAAGATAAGATTGATGCACATATTTGCCATGCTAGTGTAGCTTCTTCATCTAGTCTACCTAATGCATGTACCTCTTCTTCTAGAATCAATGATGATATTTGTATGTTAAAGAAGAGAGTAGATTGTTTGGGCTCCACTATGAGCCAATGTGCCATGAACCACACACGCTTGGAATCCTTAGTTCGAAAGAAACAAGTTCCAACCTTTATGCATGCACACCCTCCACGGCATACACATGCTCCACACGGACACACCCATCACAAGTATGCTCATGTGTACACTTGTACACATTGTGGACGTAAGGGCCACCTTGCTAAATTTTGCTATGATAGATTACATACTCCTAATTTAGCAAAGAATTTTGTTTGGGTTAGAGAAGATACTAACCCCCATGAACCCAAAAGAGTATGGGTACCAAAGACCACCCCTCCTTTGTTTAATGTAGGTGTGGGCTCTCACATGACGTGAGAGTGATGACACCTTGGAGTGGATGCGTTCCAAGCTTAAAGGAAATCATATGGATGCATCACTTTCAAGGGAAGATTTGGTGGAGAAGACCACCATGTTTTGGAGACAAGGAGAGTTGCTTCTTCGGTTTTGGTAACAATCCTTTACTCCCATTTATTATGTCTACATGCTTTCCATGTTTATCTTTTATAGCATGTCTTTGATGTTTTGTAGCATGTTTCATTGTCTATGGATTAGTATGTATATACCATGTTTATTAGATCCTTGACATACATGTATAGTATTTGAGACACACATGCTTATGTGAACCCATACTTAGTGTTCTCACTTTTGTTTAAGCTATAATGTACATCATGAATCTAATACATGTGAATTTACATAGTAATCATGTTTAGTTTTATCATGATGGTTTTTATATTTGTTTTTGATGCTTCATGTCTTGAGTATATGTTTGAATGTTAGTTTTCATTAAGACTAGTTATATACTTGTGCATATAGTGGGCCACAAATAAATCTATATACGTATGAGCTTGAATGCTTATTTGTTCCCATTAGATGTGTGAGTATATTCTAGTTTTGATGATTCATACATTTTAAACTTGTATTCTCAATTTTGGATTTGTTTTATAAGTTTTCACTTCATGTATATGTTTGTATTGCCAAATTTTAAGATATACATGTATACCCCTTGAGTCATTTGCCTTTCATGCAAATCTATATATATGGACTCAATTGTGTTTAGGGATATGTATGTATATTTATTGTGTTGACAATTCATACATATACCTTGAAATGAAATTTGTCTTGATGAAGATTTAGTTTTTGTGTTTAATTGTTTAACTTCATGTATATGTCTATCTTGTCCAAACTATTAGATATACATGTTTATCCTTTTGAGCCACGTGCCTTCATGCATATATTTTGTGGACTCGTTGTGTTTTGGATATGTATGTATACCTTAGTTTGTATTAGACATACATATGCCTTGAAGATTAAATAGTTTAGATGATTTTTCATGTTTTCAATGTTTTAAAGGAATAATTGAGCTTAATTGAATATTTTCATGATTATGATATTCACACTTTATTTGTACACTCACATTTATTGCTTGCTCATGTTTTGTTTTCATGAGTCATATTTATGCCTAATTGAATTAGAGTGTTGATTATCATGTGGATTTCATGTTTCATGAAAAATATTTTTGTTTTATTCCTTACTTGAAGGATTTCGTACTAGTTTAAAAACTTTTTCATTTAACTAGTTACGGTATTCCTCATATGGTAGTTGAAATACTCTACCAAAAGTATTTCAAACAAAGCTTATTTTCAAATCTATTTTTGAAAACCCCTACCATCTACGGGAGGTTGGATGGGAGTCCATGCCTTGTATGTTTATATTGAAAATCTTTTTAAACTTGTGCATAAGATGGGTGGATTGGTAATATGATGTATACACTTGAACTTATTGTTATGTCAATTGGTATCATTGAACTCTTTCAATTGGTATCACTTTGATCTTCTTGTATACTCATATATGTTTTGTATGTATGTATGCTTTCAATTCCAAGTATATCAATTTCTATTGGTATCTATTTTCCATACATATATATGTTTGTGTTTATGCTAGTGCTTGAGTTTCAATTTTGTTTCAATTGATTACTTTTAAATTGGTATCAAGACTATGCATGATTTTAGTTTGTATTTCATAAAGGGGGAGAAAATTTGATTTTGTCTTTCTATTGGTATTTGTACTCCCATACTTTATGATTGTAAATTCGAATTTGGTATCATATGTTTAAAATGAATAATTCTTACAATTGGTATCAATGTTTCTATGTAAAATCTTTTCTATTGGTAAAACATTTACAATTGGTATCAAAATTTATGTTTAGACATTCAAAATTTATTATGTCTAATTTAAATAGGTATCTAAAAATTGTTTGTTTTTCAATTGGTATCTAAAAATTTTGTTTAAAGAAAATACAAAAGTTTTGATTTATATTTCTTATATGCAAGGAGAGCTTAACATCTCTCCCACATATAGATTCATGTTGAGTGTATTGTGTATTGAAGAGCTTAACATCTCTTCTTTATGTGGTACACGTGTGTAGGGGAGCTTCACATCTCCTCTTATTCATTACATAATTTGTGTTATGTGAATTAGGGCTTAACATCCCTCCTTCATGTAATGCATATGTGTAGGGAAGCTAACTTAGCGTCTTCCTCTTCATGAATGTATGTAGCATATAACATTTATTAATCTTTGTTTATTTTCATTTGGTATCAAGATGCTTCATTGACATATTTTTAATTGATATCATGTTTGTAGTCACCCCTTATTGACTTTGTTTTTATTTTAGACAAAAAGGGGGAGAACATTGTTTGTATTGTTTTGATTGTTTACCCCTTTGTTGATGATTGACAAAAAGGGGGAGAATTATTTGTGAGTTTCATATATATGCATAGTTATGTTTTTGCATATATTAAGTTTAATATAGTTTAATGTATGTTAATTGGTATCTAGAGCATCTAGAAAATGTTTATTTGTTAATTGGTTGTTAATTGGTATCTAGAGCATGCTTTGCTTTGAATATTTCATTGGTATCTAGAACCTTTATTGTTTATGCATATTTATGCATTCATGTTTTAAGAGCCTTCATTGCATATTATTATGTTTATTTGGTTATGCATGAGTTAAGGGGGAGCTTCTTTGAAGCCTTACTTTAATCCATGCATATATAACTCCATGAGTTTTGTCATCATCAAAAAGGGGGAGATTGTTGGCCCATAGGCCTTCCACCCTAGTCTTGATGATGATTAACTCATGTAGTTATGTTTATTAATAATCTTGTGTTGTTTAAGTTTCAGATCATTAACCAAGATATTAGTTGGTGATTAGCTTCAACAAAGTGTTTGGAAGCTTTCACAAGTGATTCCAGGGCCAAAGCTTCAAGATCACACTTTGCCTAGCCCATGGATGGAGTTTTGGAGCAAGTCCTCTTGATGACACAAAGACTTAGGTATTCATAGTTTAGATAGTGTGTTTTAGATCCATTTGTAAAGTTTAGTATAGTTGATATGCTCAAGTGCACACAACACACACGTTTTATGTTTTGATTTTGATTTTTCATGGATAATAGATCAAAACAAGTTTACTTTATTTCTATGTATATTAGATATGTTCTAAATATACATACATGCTTTAAACTTGCTAGACAAACTTATTTTGACTATCTTATTCATGATTTGGAAAAATCAAGTTTGATAAAATACAGGTTTTGGTTTTGATAAAATTTGCAAGACTCAAAAATGAATTGATATGATTGATATATGTCTTGAAATTTTTATCACTTGTTTGAGTTTTGATATAAAATGATAAAAATATTTTTGGTGATTTTTAGAAGTATTAAAAGATTTTTATAAAATATTTTTCCTAAGTTTTCAAACCCAGTTTTCAGGTCCAGGACTCAACCAGTCGACTAAGCCAGGTTATTAGTCGACTTGGCTGATGTCCGGTCGATCGGGCCGATCGACCGGACGTGCACAGATCTGTGCACGTTTGGAGTCCCTGAGACGGTCGACCGGGCCGGTCGACCGGGTTGAGAGCTCTGCTCTCTGTTTTTCTGGGTCGACCGGGCCGGTCGACCGCAGTTGCCCAACGGTCATATTTCTGACCGTTGGCGGTCGACCGGACCGGTCGACCGCTGCCTGTCAGAGCTGCCAGCTCAGCTCTAACGGCTAGTTTTCTGTTGGGGCTATAAAAACCCCATCTCTTTGGGGATTTTGGCCAAGTTTTTGAAGAGAAAAAATTCTGGTTTTCTGAAGTGTTTAAAAGAGTTTTAAAAAGAGTTTTAGGGCTTTAAAACTTCCAATCTTTATTGTTTTAGTTTTTTTTTTGGAAAAATCAAAGAAAAGAATATTTTGGGAGATTTGTCTTAGTTTTCATTCTATATCTTTTGCAAGGATTTTCCCAAGTATTTTTCTTTGTTGCTTGTTTTCCAAACACCTAGTTTTCCACACTTGAGCTATCATACTATCCTAATCTATTAGGATCTTGTTTTTGTGGAAAAGAAAAGAGAAAAAAAAAGAGAGATTGAGTTTGTGGTTTTTGGAACCACTTGTTGTACACCCTTATTCTTGTTGTATCCCTCTTAGGTAGAGGTGATCGGGTGATTGGTTTACTCCCTCTAGTGAGAGGTGGAGTTTGGTTGTAAACCCTCTTCGGTAGAGGTGTTGGTTGTTGTATTGGCTACGGGCCTACCCCTCGGTTGTGAGGAGGTTGTTTGAGAGAGGAGTTTGGTACTCCTAGT
>JAVJIF010002114.1:0-30000 GCA_038442645.1 Agave tequilana | reverse complement strand
ATTAAACGTGAGAAAATATTAATTTTAAAAGGAAAACACTCATATATCTAGCACAGAGATGTAGCTCATCTTTTTACGATCGCAACAACTCCAAAATCGTCCCAATCGGACACTAGATGCTCGAGATATCGCCCGAACGCTAAAATCATCAAAAATGAGTTAAATATGTAATTAAAGATCAAACGTAATAAGTATTATTTAACAGGGGTTTTTATGAAAAATTATCTTTATTAACTTTTGGAGCGAGTCTGGGTTACTAATAGGTCGGGTTTGGATCTGATAACCCAAACCCATAACTTAAGTAAATAAGTAATTGGGTTAATTAGGTATTGGGTTTTACCCAATTAAGAGAGAGAGAGAGAGAGATGAAAAGAGAAGAAAGGGGAGGAAGGGCTGGCTGCCAGCCCCGGCCTCGTTGGTACCAGCGCCGCCTCGCCGGCAGCGGCTCTGCGCCGCCGACAGTGATGCCCAGAGTGAGGGGGATAAAGAGAGATGGATAGAGAGAGAGAGAGAGAGAACATGTGGAAGAAGAAGAGGAGGAGGAGGAAAATGGGGAGGGAGTGGCGCGCCGGTTGAGGGCGCGGTGGCGCACCGACCACTGTGGCGTGCGGGTTTGGCCCCCGTGGCCTAGAACAGATAGAGGGAGAGAGAGAGAGAGAGATAGTGAGGAAGAAGGAGAGAGGATTAGAGAAAGAGAGAAAGAAAGAGTGTGAGAGTTTGATAGAGATAGATTAGAGAGAGAAAGAGAGAGGGAGAAGGTTTATAAAGGAAGAAGGAGGAAGGCGGTGGGTTAAGGTGGTGGGAAGACTTGGAGAAGAAGAAAGAAGAAAATGGAATAGGAAAAGATTTTAATATTATTTAATTAATATTATTTTATTTGCTAAAAATTTGGCTAGCTCCAAACGGTTCCCAAAACTTCTGTAAAATAGCAAATATTACGCAGAGGGGGAGTGTGAAATCGGATTCTAGAAATCTTGTCCGATTTACAAGTGAAAAATTCTGGAATGTATCGCCGATACTGGGCGACACCGATTTGGCCAAATATTTGATAAATTCAGAAAAATCCCCAAATACGTTAAAGTAGAAAATATGATTTTAAGACACAATGAGAAAACAGATGCTAGAAACTCAACTCTGTTTGTGTATAAAAAATCGTAGAGACGATTATCGGTTTCGGTCGACACCGACTTAGGAAAATTTTCAAAATAATCAAGAAAATTTCAGAAAATTCTGAAAAATCTAAAATATTAGAAAATAATATTTGAAACTGAAACCAATCTGACTATCAGAAAGGTCAAATCAACTTTATACGCCAAGGATCGGGGAGTTACAATCCTTACTTCCTCACTCCACCCCTAACCAAACAATGGGGGTGTTTGGCTTCAAGGAAGTGGGCGGAAGTGAGGAAGTGGGAAAGTGTCATTTCTCACTTCCACTGTCCATCCAAACACCAGAAAAAAATGAAAAAAAACCTATTTTCCTTTTCTCTTTTTCCTTTTACACAATCATTTCCTTACTTTCAGGATGCTACAGTTAATTTTGTGATCATATAAATTTCATTGCAATAAATTGTAGCATAAAACAGTTAATTTTGTGGTCATGTAAATTCACTTGCATTCTAATTACAGTCCAATTTTTTCATAATTAATTTTTATTTTAATATTATTTTACGGTCAACTTTATGGTCAACTTCTCTACTCCGACATTACTAATCAAATACCAAAAAACACAATATACTTTTCTAATTCTACTTCCTAACTACCAACCAAACACCAGAAAAGAGACACAAATTCTCCTTTTTCAAAAAGGAAAAAAAAAAAACCTACTCACTTCCTCACTTCCGCCCACTTGGATCCAAACAACCACAATGAAACTGCCAAGATGGTATGATGATTTTTCTCCATGAAAATTGCAGATATCACCCCCTCACAAGTTTTGTAGACAACATCACTCATCTTTCTTCTTCTTTTTTTGTTTTCTTTTTCCCCCTCTTTAACCAAAGGTTACCCAGACTGAGCCCAGAATTATGAGCCTGTTGACAATTAACAGCTCAAACTATTAAAGATTTGTTAAAATCAAAGTACCCCTGGACTCTTATAAAAATCAAATTGTGTTCCAGGCTCGAACGATGCTTAGACGTTGAGGTTCGCAACACTACTATCATTAAATCCCCCTCTGAATCATAGGAGGAGCTTGCTGTAAACCAACAAGATGTACAATAATAAGGTAAACATGTTACATACATGCAATTAGAAAAAAGAAAAGAAAAAAGAAATACACATTAGAACCCTCTCATGACTGTAAGGCAGAATTGGAGCTCACAATGGGTGAGAACCATTCATTACACAAGTAAAATCCCAAACTGCCACTGTCACTGCTGAAGGTTGTACAACAAATTTTGTATTGGAAGCATACAGTTACAAAAAACCCACTTCCTCTCTACTTTCTAGATGTTGCAACGATCGTAGTCTGAAAACCATGAGTGGGGCTCAGTTCCTCTTGAAAATCCGCTGCCTGCTTGGCCGAAAGGTGCAAACTCTTCTCTCCATTGCTGATCGGCAGCCAAATTCTCTCCTTCATCATATTTGGCCGTATCAATGTGACTGGCTGCAGGTTTCAGAGCTTCCTTTGGTAAGCGTGACTCAGCAAGGAACTGATTCAACATTGTAATCTGTTGGTCATAATTTTTCTTCAACTTGTCAATCTCTTGATAGGCACTCTCAGTCTCCAGCTCTGCCTTTGAAGCTCGCTTCTGCTCGGGAGAAGTATGAGTATTAGATCAAACTATCAAGCGATAAACTAATAGGCCCACCCCCCCAAAAAGGAGCCATGCATTAAACATTTTGTCACGCAACACATTAAACTTTGTCCAGTTTTGAATACCAGGAACGATCATATTAGCTAAAATCTCAATTCAAGGTTATGTTCTTCTTTAAATATAACCTTGCATCTTGAGAAAGCAGATACTGACAGAATATTAGCTATAGCTAAGCTTCCAAACAAACAGTCAACTCCCTTGAAACTACAGACAGCTATTAACAAACATAAAAGGCAACATCAAATTCCTGAGAAACTAAAAGAGATAAGAATGAAAAAAAAAATCTTAATATAATGTGTATCAACTATCAAAGACTTTATGTAGATGTATCCAAGGCTAAGAAATTAAAATCTAGCGGATAAATGATAGGTTCATTGTGCCTTTTATTCTAACGCACTTATATAATTTTTCTTTCTTAACAAAGAATTATGATCATCACAACAAATATTAATTCAAAAAGTATGGAAATACTTTATATCACCTCAGGTATTGTGTTTTTAACTATTACAGCCTTACAAACTCATCTTATTTTGTCACCATGTAACATATTAATGTGTTTTTAACTATAAAACACTAAGTAACATACTAATATAATTTTATTTTTGTCATATACAAGATGTATCTGTATCCTGGAATTCAGGACTTTCCATATCTGCATATTTCTGTTATGTCGTATACTGTATTTGTACCAGCAACATGGAGGCCCATACAGTTGTATGGATATATATAAATGGATAACATATACACTTGTACATATACTGATACAACATAATACAAATATGCGGATATGGGAAATCCTAAAATTCCAGGATACAAATGTCTTCTCCCAGGATACAGAATATGGAAAATTCCCTGGGTAACATATACAGATAAAGTAATGCACTTATTTCCCGGTATCTCCAACATACTGGAAGGAAGTTTTCCCTCTTATCCAGGGAGAAAAGTAAATAAATAATAAGTTATTTACCTCATTATTAAAGCATAAAAATTAAATAAAATATACAGATAAAATAAGCCCATTACAGAACTCATACCTGAGCAGTACCAGCAGCTTCTTCTGCTTCCTTCAACCGCACAAGCAATTCGCCAGCAGCCTGTACAGCTTCAGCAGTATCTCTGAGTTGAGTCTGGAGGCCTTTCTTTTCATCCCTCCAAAAACGCCTCTCCTTTTCCCTTTCTGCTTTTAAAACTGAAATTTCAGCAGCAAGAGATTTGATGAATTTTGATTCTGCACCCTTCACCCCTGCTCTTGCTGCTGCTTTCTTGACATCCTCAATCCCATCCATCATCTGGCGATGCCTTCCAAGCAAATCAATATGCTTCTCTTGGAGATCAGCATATTGCTCCAGAATTCTGGCGTGACCCTGCATGGCGGTATGTAATGCCTCCTTAAGCTCCTCTGTGCATTTCTTCTCAGAATCAAGTTCGAGCTTCCTCTTCTCAGCAAGAGATCGATTTGTTTCCAGATCAACTCTAAGCTCTTCACAGAGAGATATCCATCTACTCTCTGCTTCAGTCCAACGACGCCTTTCTTCTTCAAGTTTCTCAACAATGCCTTCTTCAGTCAACTCTGGAATTGTACTGAGAGGAGCTGAACTGGGTTCAATAGAGTGGGTCAACTGTGGTAAAGGACTATGATTTTGTTCAATAGAGTGAGTCAACTGTCGCAAATGATTTTGATTTCGTTCAATAGAATGGGTCAACTGTCGTAAAGGGCTTTGATTTCGTGATAACATTGAAGAAGAGTCTATATAATACTGCAATTGGCACTTTAGATCTTGAATCTCTTCTACTAGCACATCCCTTTCACCCATATCAAAGAAGTTCCTGTACCCTTCCAGCTCATCCTGAACTCTCTTTAGTTCAACATTCAATCGTAAAATTTCAGGATGGTTCTCATATTTCTCTTTCAGAAACTGCAAAAATGCCAATACCATGTAGATCAGTTACAAAGGTTGACACTATTTCTTTTCAGAAATGGACATAAACTAAAAAGAAATATATGACCTTGTACTCGTTCGTTAACGAAATGAATTCTTCTTCCATGAACTCATCAATAGGTAATACACCATCCACGAGGCTCTCGAGACGAGAGATTTTATATTCACGTGTCTGTTCAATAACCGAACTGCATTCACGCTCATGCTTGTACTGTTGGATCTGCAATGTCATTAAGTATTGTAAGCAAAGCTGCAAAGGAAAGAGATTTAGTTGAAAATACATAGGCTTAATTTAAGAAACCCCCTTGAACTAATCACTAAAAGTGAGAAACCTCCCTCTATTTTATAGTTCATCAATAAGAACCCCTAATGTTTCAATTGCAGAACTAGAGGTTGACGGTTGGTTAGCGGTCTAAATTCTTTCTAGCTTAGAAGACTTGTTTTCCTTTCAATTAGACCATTAATCTAATTTTTACTCCCTCTATTTTATAGTTCATCAATAAGAACCCCTAATGTTTCAATTGCAGAACTAGAGGTTGACGGTTGGTTAGCGGTCTAAATTCTTTCTAGCTTAGAAGACTTGTTTTCCTTTCAATTAGACCATTAATCTAATTTTTACTCCCCCCCCCCCCAACCCAACACCACAAAAAAAAAAAAAAAAAAAACCACATACACACTTATTTCTATCTAAATCCAAAACCCGTAGTGATCCTTACATTTGAGGTGAAATTCATATATTATAGTTCTCCATTGGTGATTGAATGGGAGAATTGGCCAAAAGTTCAGATTTTTTATATCATGAAGTTTAAATTTTCATATATTTTTCTAAAGTTTCTTGGAAAGTTCAAACTTTTCGCAACCCATTAGAAAAGAAGGGCTACTACTTAATAATTACTTGAATTAGGCAGCTTGCAATCACCAAGATAAGAAATTTAGAAGATAGAGAAGTTCCAATAGTTTATTAAGGTTTTCAAAATAATGAAGTACCAGAATACCATTGAAACCAAAATTGAAAAAAGAGGAAAGAACTATAAAGACCATTTGATGGGGAATTAAACGGTTCAGATTTAGGAAGATTTGTTGATTTTATTTGAATTTAGATTTGAATAGATTTAGTTGAGATGTAGGATTTATTTGAATTAGATTTGAGTAGATTTGATTTTATCAATAATTGAACATATAGTGCAAGTATTGTAGGCTATACATAGTCATGTATTGAATTTTGAAAGTAACGATAACCACGAATCGCAACTTAGATCTCAGTTTCACCACCTGATTCGATTCAATTTATGAGATCAAACCAAAACAACCCAAGTTTCACATGGAAACCTTTCCCAAATCCATGTTCTTCCCAATTCCATCAAAATTCTCACCACAAACCCTAAAATCCCTTCCATCCCATGTCAAATTTGGTATCAGAACTAAATTTGTGCTGTTTTTTCACAAAATTCTCAAAACTTAGATTTTAGTTCTTAAAAACTCAAAAAAATAAAGAAAAGAGAGGGAAAAGAAAAGAAATCAAAATCAAAATCAAAAATTTCCATCATTGCACCGTTCAAAAATCCTACCACCGCTGCTAATCAACCTCTCCACCGCTGCTGCGACCCAGTCAGGCCTCCTCCACTCCACCACCACCTTCTACCTACTTGATAGCTGCCCCCACAAGCACGACATCAACGACCCCTCTTTGTCAAGGTTAACTCTCTCACCTCCATCGACATCGAGCTCCCCTTCTCCTACAACTCACGCTCTGCCGTCGGCCTATGTAATATCTCTAATTTATAATACATAATTTAACAATATATAATATTATCTTAATATGTATATACAATTTATATTAAGAGATTAAATAATTTTTCATTTAAGTTATAATTATTAATTGTTATTAGTTATTCTTATTATCATTATTAATTACTACCATCATTACTATTATTATCTATAAATTTATTTTATTATGATTATTATATATTATTTATAACATTCTTAATTATTATTATTACTATTGTCATTATTATTTTGTTTTTGTAAGAATATTGAGAAAGCCCAGCTCACATTTCCTTTTCAATTTCTCTTATTTCATTTAAATCCATCCCACTATTCAATTTTCTCTTATTTCATTTAAATCCAACCCGAGCCCAACAAGCCCTAGAGCCCACACTCCATTTCTCTATTTTCTTCCATTTCTCTATTTTCTTCCAATTCTCCATTTTTGCCTCGACCCAAGGCCTAATGCCCAACTCCTCTTTATATTCATTTCCTCCTTCCTCTCTTCATATCAATTGAAACCCTAACCCTACCCTTACACTCTCTCTCGTATCTCTCCTCTCCCTCTCTTTCTTCACCTGCACAATGCACGTCGCCGCCGGCAACCCCGACTGCAGCCACATCAGCCCTTGTGTACTCGTCCACGCACACGATTCCACCTCGCCCTCCCCACCATCTCTCTCTCGTTCTCAACTCACCGTCGCCCTCTTGTTTATCATCCGCCACTTCCCACTCCTTCCCTACAAACATCGCTCGTCGGTCGCCACCACTCGCAGCCTCGCGCGCCACCACCCTCTCCCTTCTCTTACCACCTCGTCCCTTACCTGCCACTAACCTCGCTACTTACACCACTGCCACCTCCCGACAGCACCCTCACCTAAGACCCCCAAGCGCAGCCAACCTTCTCTCCCTTCTTTCTTCCAGGTCGCGCCGCCACTTTCCATGTCTAGCCACTGCCCTCATCTCCACCCAGAATCATCGATAGCCATCTCCCTCTCGCCCTCCAACCTCCACTGGCACGCCCTCCTTCTTCCCTTCCTTCTTCACCTCCCCTCAGAGTCGTCGCCGATCATCTGCACCACCACGCAGCTGCGTGTACTTATCTCTACCTCGCTTACGTTCTCTTTCTTTCTCTTTGTTTCTCTCTCTGTATCTCTCTTTCTCTCTCTGTCTTTCTCTGTATCTCTCTCTCATTTTCTCTCTTCTAATTTTCACAACCCAACCCATTTACAAAATCAAATCCGACCCGTAAGCAACCACAATTCAGACTCTGGTCCACTCAAGTTCGTACCAAACCCGCTGAAGTCAAATCCGTTATGTAGACTTGTGTCGAGCTGCGCACCCGCGATAATTTTGTGAGTGTTTATTTTCTCTATGCATTTTTTAAATTTTGTTGTGAGTGTTTTCATTTTAAGATAAATTATATTTATTGTTGACCAGCTGTTTATTTAGTAAATTATTTGTTTATAATGAATTACTGAATTGTTTATTTAATCTTCTACAATTCATAGAATTGCTGTTTTTGATTTAAAACTCTGTGAGTGTTTTTATCTTGAAATTAATTATGATTTAATTAATTAATTTTATTATCTATTTAATATTTATCTATTTAAATTGTGTGTGTGTTTAGTTTTTGATTTTGTAACTTGGGTATTTGAGTTGCTTTGCATGTTAATAGTTGATGTCAATCTTTATTTTTCTTTCATAATCCAAAGAGGTTATTAGTCAGGTGATTTTTATCTTTTGATAGCTTTATTGAATGTAAATTACAAAACATATGTAACTGCCACCCTAGTTCATGATTTTATTTGGAGCATTTGATTATTCACAATAGATTATTATATTGTAGTAAAGTTTGATATTTTGGGAAATGAGTGTAGAGTGAATTAGTTTGAAATAAATGAATTTTGAAAAATATACACTTGATCTGTTGCTCTAGTATCTAGATCTACGGTGAGCTGGATTGAAATGAAGATTGACTAATGATCTTGATTGAATTGAATAGTTGAGATTTGATTAGATACGACTGAATATTGGGGTTTGTGTATGCTGATTTAAATCAGAGGATGGGATAGAAGTGAGAGAACTACTTTATAGATTACTCATGGTTGATTTTCTCTGATTCGCTTGACAATGAATTTGTTATTTTAATGTTTATATCTGTATATGGACTTAATTAGAGTGTTGACATGAGATTCATATTTCTTATACTGGATCTTGAGTAGCATTTAGATGGAGTTGATAATGATTGGATCTTGATTGTATATGTAAATATCTTAACTTTAATTCTAATGTGTACTATTGGGATCGATTTTGGGTTACTAATAACGAGAGTTCCTAAATTTACCTACTGATTTATTTTGTCAGAGTATTGATGATTATATATTGATGCCGAGTATTATATGTAAGGACAAAATCTAGATTATATGTTGCTTGAGAATGTTTCACTCTTTAATTATGATCTCCATCTCTTTTTATCTAGTTTGATCATGAGAATATGACTTCATTTCATAATTTATTCTTATTTATTTCAGTTATTTAGTTATAAACATAGAGATATTGTGATAGTGATATCATCGATATTAGTGACTTTATATCTCCAGAATTTTATGACAGTTATCAGTTATTAGTGACATCAGCAGCAATTAGATATATTCAGTCACTATTTTAAAAATAATTTATATTATTGACATGTTAATAAAAGATATCATAACACGAAAAAATGATAATTGTTGATAATGTAGGTCGTGTATTTTGAAAAAATTTAGAAAGGTAAACCGAAGTTGACCAATGTAAGTACTGACTACCAACTTATCAGTTATTAGCTATTCAGTTATCAGTTGTCAGGGCCTTGCAGTCTGTCCTGATTCGACATCAAGAATGTTAGACTGTGATATCGGGCATGCACAGTACCCTTCTAAAACACACGCACTTCATTACCGAACAGTTATAACAAACGATAACATTGTTTGATATATGAAAAAATGATTGTGATATGAGATGCAACTAAGTACCATATTAGTTAAGTTAATTATTATCAATAAAATAAAAATATATGCTATGCTACACATCTTTGAGTATCAGTTGTTTCCTTTACAGTGATGAGTTATCTTCTATTTACAGTTTTATTTATGATATTATTTATCTAGTATTTTCATAATAGTATCGTAGTATGTACACATGTAATATGCACGAGCCTGAATTTGCATATTCAGATATATGTTTTATTTAGTTGATTAGGTGTCTGACGGGCATAGTATTGCGAGGAGCCCAGAATTTCTCTCTGCATGATCATCCTGTTGGTATTATTCTTTTCTCTTTTTATTCCCGTTAATTTATGTAGATTGGACTCGTTATTGTTCTATTTGATTATTCATAGAATAATATTATCTTATATTGAAAATCTATATGTCATATTGCAGTACTATAATTGATTATATATTTTGCTTATAAGACTTAGCGCGTATATGTAGGGTAGTCTACTCCCATATATGTATCGTTGACTCTCGTCGTGTCTCCGCTCCAGTGTATTTTGGGAAGCAGGGCATGAGAATCTCGCTACCTCTCTGTTCTCAAGCTCACCGACAGACAGTAGCATTAACAGCCGTCGCCCCTCGTCGTCGACAAGCCCACCTCAGATCTCGCCGACTACAGCCACCGAAGCCAACATCCACCAGATCCACCGCTGACACACCAGACAGCACCGCGTAGCTGCCACCACGCCATAAACCTCATCTTCATTCTGTTGACGCCTCAGATCCACAGTCTTGCCGCCCCTGTCAGAGCCTGGCTCCCTCTCTCGACTTCATCATCGCTAACTTTAACTGCCTCGCTCGCTGCCGCCGCTATCAGATCTCACTGACACCCGTCATAACTGTTCCACTGAGCTCCTATGTCGTGATCACCGTCTGATCCGAGCACCACGACCTCCAAGGTCCCTGCCACTATCGGTCTCCCCTTCACCGTCGCCGCCGCTATAGTCCTCCTTTGGCCACCGCCATTGCCGTCAGATCCCCATGTACCCTAGTTGTCGAGGGAAGAAAGAAAGAGAAGTAGGTTGTGGACTTTCAAACCTGATCCATTCAAACCTGATAAGGTTAAATGGATTCGAATCCACAACTTAAGTTGTTGGATCAGATCGGGTTGGATCCACCAACCCGATCCGCTACCACTGGTTCATTCAGCCTGAGCCAGCAGTTGGTCTGAACTAAAACTGAGTTAGATTGGAGACTGAGTTAACTCGATCGAGCCAACTCAATTAACAATGCGGCACAACAAGCTTTCGGAGATCATTTCAGGCCCATTCAGAGTTTGTTTCAGGCCCATTTAGAGTCCGATTCGAGTTTTATCTGAAGCGTTAGATTCGTAACTGAGTCCCAGAGATACTAGGAGAATTTTACAACATTCAGACAGCAGATCCGACCTCCACATGCCCTTGTTTGGTGCCACCAATAGCGTTGTTTGAGCTTATTTCAGGCCAGTTCTCGAGGCAGCCATCTTCCAGAACCTATTGTCGCCGTCCAAAATTTTCGTAGGTGATTTCAGCTCTCCAATATCAGTATTTATCCAAGATTCTTAGAGAAAATTTTGCGTTCAAGCCATGGTTCACAGTCGCGGTCTCGGCCGTCGATTCGGTGGGCACTGAGACGGATCGGTCTCGGCGACTCGGATCGGTATCCGGCGATACGCGCAAAACGCTACATAGAAAGCTCAAAAAATTCTGAAAAAATCACGACAAATCTTAAAAAAATGTAGGTATCCACATTCATGTATTACATGTCCAAAATATATCACCTAGCACACTAAACATAAAGCGAAAGTATAAATACACACGTCGTCGGTAGAAGCATATCAAAATACATGTACAATATAATAAATTGCACAAACTACATCCATAAATACATGCTAATGTATTTATTTCTATATTGAATTGCGATGAGATACAAAATCATCATCATAATGTCGAGTCGACCGAGTCAACTCCGATTCTCGGCCGAGTTAGTCTCCTCTGAGTTGAGTCGACCGACTCGTGACTCGGACTCGTCTCGGAGCGGGCTGAGACGGATACGACTCGGCCGACTCTTCTCCGACTCGGCCGAGTCTTTGAACCGTGGTTCAAGCGTGAACGATTTTAGGCTGATTTATTGATTGCTTAATTTTTACAAGTGTTATTAGAATGTGACAATTTGTAGTTGATTTGTATTTGCTTTCCTCGAGTAATTACTTCATTATTTTTCACTCTCATCATTTTAAGACTTCATTTTCTCGTATTTAGGGCTTAAACCTTTAGATTTTTAGGGCACACGTCGTCGGTAGAAGCATATCAAAATACATGTACAATATAATAAATTGCACAAACGACATCCATAAATACATGCTAATGTATTTATTTCTATATTGAATTGCGATGAGATACAAAATCATCATCATAATGTCGAGTCGACCGAGTCAACTCCGATTCTCGGCCGAGTTAGTCTCCTCTGAGTTGAGTCGACCGACTCGTGACTCGGACTCGTCTCGGAGCGGGCTGAGACGGATACGACTCGGCCGACTCTTCTCCGACTCGGCCGAGTCTTTGAACCGTGGTTCAAGCGTGAACGATTTTAGGCTGATTTATTGATTGCTTAATTTTTACAAGTGTTATTAGAATGTGACAATTTGTAGTTGATTTGTATTTGCTTTCCTCGAGTAATTACTTCATTATTTTTCACTCTCATCATTTTAAGACTTCATTTTCTCGTATTTAGGGCTTAAACCTTTAGATTTTTAGGGCATGCATATAGTTTCTTTTGAGTTTAAGATTATCTATTGCATCCGCTTGATTGTCTGACTTGCATTTGTAACCAACATGAGTTATCAATATAGGACTTACACTAGAGGTGACTATGAGAGTAGCGGTCTCATGATTAATGTGCAAGGAAAGATGAAATAGTGCGTAAATTTAAATTAGAAGATCCTAAATTTGATGGTTACTGTGATGTTGGCCCAGAGGCCTTCCACTCTAGTTTTGATTATGATTAACTCATGTAGTTATGTTTACTAATAATCTTGTGATGTTGAGTTTCAGATCATTAATCAAGATATTAGTTGGTGATTGCTTCAACAAGATGAGTTTTGAAGCCTTTCACTTGGTGATTCCAGAGCCCCAGCATCAAGATCATACATTGCACTCGTTGGAGTCTAACTCGGTGGATCACGTTTTGGATCGAGTCGACTTGAAGATGGAAGATCGTCAAGAAGACTTAGATATCCTAATTTAGTTTGTGTTTAGATCCATATTGTAAAGATAAGAATAGTTGATATGCTCAAGTGCACAATACACACACGTTTTATGTTTGGATATTAGTTTTTCGATTTTTGGCTTAACCGATATTTGTTTTCATGAATAATTTAGATCAAAACAAGTTTAAATGGTTTTTATGTATATTAGATGTGTTCAATATACATACATGCTTCATATCTTAAACAAACTTATTTTGATATGTTTATTCATGAGTTTTAAGAAAAATTAGATTTCCTATTGAGAAAAATCCAAGTTTGATAAAATACAGTTTTTGGTTTTTGATAATATTTGTAAGACACAAAAATAGTCCAAAATATTTGATATTTGTCTTGAAATATTTATCACATGATTGTATATCCATGTAAAATGATAAAACTATTTTTGTAGATTTTTAGAAGATTTATGGTAATTTTTAGAAATAATTTTAACATGTTTTTCTGACCCAGAACAGTGCCTGACAGGCCCTGGCGGTCGACCGCCGGTCGACCGGGATCCAGAGCCGGTCGATCGAGCGGTCGACCGACGTGCACAGATCTGTGCACGTTTGCCTGGCACTTGGGCCGGTCGACCGGACCAGAGAGCTTTGCTCTCTGTTTTTGGGCGGTCGACCGGGCGGTCGACCGCCAGCCGCTTTTGGCTGAGAATACAGCCAACGGCTATATTTTGTTTGTGGGCTATTTATACCCCATTTCTTGGGGGAGTTTGCCAAGATTTTCAAGCTAAAATTTTCAGAGTTTCTTCATTGTTTTAAATAAGTTTTCAAAAGAGTTTTAGTGCCAAAAAGATCCATCTTTATATTGTTTTAGGTTTTTGAAAAAATCAAAGGAAATAGAATTTTGGGAGATTTGTGTTTGTTCTTCATTTCCATTATCTTCAAGAGTTTTCCCAAGATTATTTCTTTGAGCTTTTGTTTTCCAAACACCTTATTTTTCCACTTGAGCTATCATTCTATCCTATTCTATTAGGATCTTGTTTTGTGGAAAGAGGAAAGTGGTTTGTGGTTGAAATATACCACTTGTTGTAAAACCCTTGATTTGTTGGGTTGCTCCCTCTTTGGTAGAGGTTGAGATTGTGATTTGCTCCCTCTAGTGTGAGGTGAAGTTTGGTTGTTTGGCTACGGGCCTATCCCTCTTCGGTAGAGGTGGATTGTGGTTGTATTGGCATTGTCTTGGTTGAGAGAGGAGTTCGGTACTCCTAGTGGATTAGAAATTCTTCTCGGTGAAGGCGGGGGACGTAGAGCTAGGGGCTCGAACCTCGAAACACATCTTGTTATTTGTATTTGATCCATTGACTCTAAACTCACTCTCTCTTTATTTTGTGTTGTGCATTCACTCATTTCATTCATATCATATATGCTTGTGTTGTCCTTGCATTGATTCATATTGCTTATTCATTATATGCTGGATTGTTTGTGTGTGTGCCTCACTTATACTTAACCACGAGAGCTTCATATAGCACCTCAGCCCTTATCTAGGGGAATCAAGAGGAGTTAGTCCAGAGCCCTTCACGGGGTATTCGGCTACACTCGTTGGTTGTATTAAGTGTGTTGCAAATTTGTTTTAGCTTCCGCATTTAGTTTCTAGATTAGCCTTATCACCTATTCACCCCCCCTCTAGGTGATTTCAATTGGTATCAGAGCCTCCGCTCCTGATATTTGGTTTAACCACCTAGGAGTGAGATCTTGGTTTGCTAATCTAGTTTGCACTTGCACATATATTTGTTTGCACACATCATGGATTGCTTGTCACCTCCCATGTTCGATGTCTCCAATATTGACACATGGAAATATAGGATGTCCATATATTTACAAGCCCCAGGCTTGCATGTTTTCCTTGCCGCTACCAAGAAATGCTATCTTGGTAACCGCAATTATATAGGGGCCAATGCACAAGCCCTTGAGGCTATTAGAAGCACGCTTAATAAAGAATATCTTATGCCTGTTTCTAACCTTGATTCCGCCTTTGCAGTGTGGAACAAGTTGACCACCTCCACCTCCAAGCTTCAAAGGCCAATCCAACAAGAGGAAGAATCTAGTGGAGAATCCAAGTCTCAACGCTACATGGTCCAAGGGAATGACTCCCTTGAGGTATCTTCGGAATCTCAATTAGATTGTAATTATGCTAGTTCTTCATGTGATGAGAATATTGATGTCCATGCTTTGAATGAAGAACTATCTATTGTGTGTGAAAAATTGATTGAAAAATATAAAGTTTTGAAAAAGAAAACTTATAAATTAAATAAAGAAAAAGAGGATTTGTTTTCAAAACTTGAGTTTGTTTTGCAAGAGAAGGTTGAGATTTCTAATGAAAGGAATTCATTGAAGTCTAAGCTTGACCTTGCCCTAAAAGAGAATGAAGTTTTGAAAAATAGAAATGATTGCAATGTTGTTTTGAAGAAAAATAAAGTTTTAACTTCAAAACTTGATTTTATTGTAAAAGAGAATAATTCTTTGAAAATGAAAATTGTTTCTATTTCAAAAGATTTAGAAAATTGTTTAAAGAAAAATGAAGTTTTGCAAAATAAGATTGATGCACATGTTTGCCATGCTAGGGTAGTTTCACCTAGATCACCCCTTGCATGCTCCACTTCTTCTATAATTAAAAATGATATAAATTTGTTGAAGAAGAATATGGATTGTTTGGGCTCCACTTTGAGCCAATGTGTGGTGAGCCATTCACGCTTGGAATCCTTGGTTCGAAAGAAACAAGTTCCATCTTTTCATGCACACCCTCCACGCATACACATGCTACCCACGATCACCACCATCACACTATGTATGCTCATGTGTACACTTGTACACATTGTGAACGTAAGGGCCACCTTGCTAAGTTTTGCTATGATCGTATACATGATGAAAATTTAGCAACTAAATTTGTTTGGGTTAGGAAAGGTGCTAACCCCCATGGACCCAAAAGAGTGTGGGTACCAAAGACCACCCCTATTGTATTTGATGTAGGTGTGAGCTCTCGCATGACGTGAGAGTTATGGTGCCTTGAGGTGGATGCGTTCCGAGCCTAAAGATTACTATTTGGATGCATCACTTTCAAGGGATGTTTGGTGGGAGGACCACCATGTTTTGGAGACATGGAGAGTTGCCTCATAGGTTTTGGTAACGGTCTCTTACTCCTTATTTATGTTTGCATGCTTTTCATGTTTATTATGTATAGCATGTTTTGTTGTTTATAGATTATTATGTTAATGCCATGATTATTAGATCATTGACATGCATATATAGCATTTGAGACACACATGTTTTATATGGACCATTATTTTTGTGTTCTCACCTTTGTTTAGCTATTTTGTATATCATAGGTCTAATAGCATGTGGATTTACATAATGATCGGTTTTATGTTTATCATGTTTTATGCTTCATGATTTGAATATATGTTTAAATGTTAGTTTTCATTAAGACTAGGATTTATACTTGTGCATATAGTGGGCCACAAATAAATTATTATATGTTTGTACTTGAATGCTTATTTGTACCTATTAGATGTGCTAGTATAGTCTAGTTTTGATGATTCATGCATTTGACTTGTATTCCTATTTTTGTTTTCATGTTCATGTATTTTTGTTTAACTTCATGTATATGTCCATTTTATCCAAATTATTGATTATACATATACATCCTTTGAGCCACGTGCCTTCATGCATATATATTTGTGGACTCGTTGTGTTTGGATATGTATGTATACCTTAGTTTGTATAAGACATACATATACCTTGAAGATTAAATAATTTTTGATGATTTTCATGTTTCAAGGAATATTGAGCTTAATGTCTATCTTTCATGATTATGATCTTCACATCTTGTGTGTACACTCATCTTTATAGTTTACTCATGTTTTGTTTTCATGAGTCATATTTGTGCTTCATTGGCTTTGAGTGTTGGTTATCATGTGAATTTCATGTTTCATGAAAAATAATTTTGTTTTATTTCTTTCTTGAAGAATTTCGTACTAGTTTACAAGTTTTTCATATAACTAGTTACGATATTCTTCATATGGTAGAGATTTTCAAACACACTTTACTTTCAAACCTATTTTTTGAAACCCCTACCTTCTACGGGCGGATGGATGGGCGACCATGCTCATGTATGCTTTATATTGAAAATCTATTTAAACATAAGCATGAAATGGGTGGTAGGTTATATGAAGTATACATTTGATATTATTGTTGTTTCAATTTGTATCATTGGATTCTTTCAATTGGTATCAATATTGACATTTTTGTATACTCATATATATTTTTATGTATGTATGCTTACACTTCAAATGGTATCAATTTCGATTGGTATCTAATTTTTCATACATATATTTGTTTATGCTAAAGCTTGTCCTTTAATGATCATCATGTTTCAATTGATTAGTTTTCAATTGGTATCTTAAACAAGCTTATGCATTATTTTTTTTGTATTTCATAAAGGGGGAGAAAACTCGTATTTCATCTTTCAATTAGTATTTGATTTTCCATAGGTTTTGTATTCCACTCCCTTACTTTATGATAGAAAATAATAATTTCAATTTGATATCATATGTTTAAAAAGAAAAATACTTTCAATTGGTAAAATTGGTATCAAGATGCTCATTTGTTTACTCAAATTGGTATCAAGTTTTTGTTTTCTTTCATTGATATCTATTGATCTAATTCTTTCAATTGGTATCCATGAAAATTTATATAGTTTTGTTTGATATCAACCCTTTATTGATTCCTTGTTTTCGAACATAAAGGGGGAGAAGAATATTTTGTTTTTACTTCGACCTTTTGTTGATGATTGACAAAAGGGGGAGAAGTATTTGAATTTATATACATGTTTTATATGCATGTTTTTATTTTTATTTATTAGTTTGTTGTTTAATTGGTATCAAGAGCATTTCATTGCTATTAAGAGCATGTTTTTATTGATATCAAGAGCACGTTTTATGTATATCTATGCATACATGTTTATGAGCTTTTAATTGTTTATTTCTATGCATAAGTTAAGGGGGAGCTTCGTTGAAGCTTAACTTTGATCCATGCATATATAACTTCATGAGTTTTGTCATCATCAAAAAGGGGGAGATTGTTGGCCCAAAGGCCTTCCACTCTAATTTTGATTATGATTAACTCATGTAGTTATGTTTACTAATAATCTTGTGATGTTGAGTTTCAGATCATTAATCAAGATATTAGTTGGTGATTGCTTCAACAAGATGAGTTTTGAAGCCTTTCACTTGGTGATTCCAGAACCCGAGCTTCAAGATCATACATTGCACTCTAGTTTTGTCATCATCAAAAAGGGGAGATTGTTGGCCCAAAGGCCTTCCACTCTAGTTTTGATTATGATTAACTCATGTAGTTATGTTTACTAATAATCTTGTGATGTTGAGTTTCAGATCATTAATCAAGATATTAGTTGGTGATTGCTTCAACAAGATGAGTTTTGAAGCCTTTCACTTGGTGATTCCAGAACCCGAGCATCAAGATCATACATTGCACTCGTTAAAGTCTAGCTCGGTGGATCACGTTTTGGATCGAGTCGACTTAAAGATGGAAGATCATCAAGAAGACTTAGGTATCCTAGTTTAGTTTGTGTTTAGATCCATATTGTAAAGATAAGAATAGTTGATATGCTCAAGTGCACAATACACACACGTTTTATGTTTGGATAATGATTTTTCGGTTTTTGGCTTAACCGATATTTATTTTCATGAATAGTTTAGATCAAAACAAGTTTAAATGATTTTTATGTATATTAGATGTGTTCAATATACATATATGCTTCATATCTTAAACAAACTTATTTTGATATGTCTATTCATGAGTTTTAAGAAAAATCAGATTTCCTATTGAGAAAAATAAATACAGTTTTTGGTTTTTGATAATATTTGCAAGACACAAAAATAATCCAAAATGTTTGATATTTGTCTTGAAATATTTATCACATGTTTGTATATCCATGTAAAATGATAAAACTATTTTTGTGAATTTTTAGAAGATTTATGATAATTTTTAGAAATAATTTTAACATGTTTTTCTGACCCAGAACAGTGCCTAACAGGCCCTGGCGGTCGACCGGGATCCAGAGCCGGTCGACCGGGCGGTCGACCAACGTTCACAGATCTGTGCGCGTTTGCCTGGCACGGGCCGGTCGACCGGACCAGAGAGCTCTGCTCTCTGTTTTTGGGCGGTCGACCGGCTTCCTCCAACGGTCGAAAAATCGACCGTTGGCAGTCGACCGGGCGGTCGACCGCTAGCCGATTTTGGCTGAGAATACAGCTAACGGCTATATTTTGTTTGTGGGCTATTTATACCCCATTTCTTGGGGAGTTTGCCAAGATTTTCAAGCTAAAATTTTCAGAGTTTCTCCATTATTTTAAACAAGTTTTCAAAAGAGTTTTAGTACCAAAAAGATCTATCTTTATATTGTTTTAGGTTTTTGAAAAAATCAAAGGAAATAGAATTTTGGGAGATTTGTGTTTGTTCTTCATTTCCATTATCTTCAAGAGTTTTCCCAAGATTATTTCTTTGAGCTTTTATTTTCCAAACACCTTGTTTTTTCACTTGAGCTATCATTCTATCATATTCTATTAGGATCTTGTTTTGTGGAAAGAGGAAAGTGGTTTGTGGTTGAAATATACCACTTGTTGTAAAACCCTTGATTTGTTGGGTTGCTCCCTCTTTAGTAGAGGTTGAGATTGTGGTTTGCTCCCTCTAGCGTGAGGTGGAGTTTGGTTGTTTGGCTACGGGCCTATCCCTCTTCGGTAGAGGTGAATTGTGGTTGTATTGGCATTGTATTGGTTGAGAGAGGAGTTCGGTACTCCTAGTGGGATTAGAAATCCTTCTCGGTGAAGGCGGGGACGTAGAGCTAGGGGCTCGAACCTCGAAACACATCTTGTTGTTTGCGTTTGATCCATTGACTCTAAACTCACTCTCTCTCTTTATTTTGTGTTGTGCATTCACTCATTTCATTCATATCATATATGCTTGTGTTGTCCTTGCATTGATTCATATTGCTTATTCATTATATGCTTGGATTGTTTGTGTGTGTGCCTCACTTATACTTAACCACGAGAGCTTCATATAGCACTTCAACCCTTATCTAGGGGAATCAAGAGGAGTTAGTCCAGAGCCCTTCACGGGGAATTCGGCTACACTCGTTGGTTGTATTAAGTGTGTTACAAATTTGTTTTAGCTTCCGCATTTAGTTTCTAGATTAGCTTTATCACCTATTCACCCCCCCTCTAGGTGATTTCATGTGATCCTAGTATTTTCAGTTATTGGCTAGTCGATATGGAGTGCTACTTTGATGAAATAGGTTTCCTGACGGGGCTAGACTCATATTTGCTAGGAGAAAACTCATAGAGTCAGCTAATAATTACTGGATCTTGGTAAAGAGAGATTGCTTGAGACGTAGAATTGTCATAGAGTCTTGAGAAGAAATGAAAGAAAAGCATAAGGAAAACTACCTTCTAGAAAATTATAGAAACCATCTCTTAAACCAGTTACACAATCTCCGTCAAGATGATATGTCTATCCAAGATTATATAGCAAAATTTGAGGGTTTAACCCTCGTTGTGATGTGAGAGAGCACTGTTCTCATACTGTAACTAGGTTTGTTTGAGTTTAAGATCGAAAATAAGGCGTGCTATGATCACTGACTCTTATGATTTAGACACTGTTGAAGAGGTTTTTGATGTAGCCCTAAAGATAGACATTAACTCTCACAAGGTTAGTATTTGCCAAGGCCCAGTGTTTTAAGTGTGAGGGGCATAGGCACTATGATTATCAGTGCCCCCGAAGATACCTAGTGATGATATTGATGACTCAAATATTATTGAGGATGTCCATATTTCTTCTAAGACTACTAGTATAATTGAATATATATTAGGTAGTTCCTATACACTGATTCTTGATGAGGATCATGTTTCCTATGGGGGTACTAGTTAAGTAATGGATGTGATAGTTGAGTTTGGCACGCCATTAACTATTGATGCCCATATCATGATAATAGTGATAATGTGCCTGAATTAGTGAAGTCTAATGTCTCTAGTCAGATTTTTTAGATTTTCATTTGCTACACTTTTGATAGAGGATGGGATCGATCACGAGACAGTTGATTTTAGCGTCATTACATTAAGCCATCTAAATCTCCTCGTGTTTATTATGATTTTATGGTCAATCCTACTGAATCATCTTCTAGTGAGTCGTCAAAGTTCCTTGTTATGATCCAGCAAGGAGTTTCTAGTGCTTCTTTTTTAGTGGTCATTTAGAGTTTATCCATGGGTCCAGTTTACCATTAGCGGGGTTCGATGTGTGTCATCCTAGGCATCACATATATCTCCTTGTCCCATCGTTAAGAGTCATGCCTAACGTGCCTACTGTGTTGCATTTGACTGTTGCACATGATAATGATATTACTAGATAATTAGTAAATTGCATATACATATAGTATTTTGTAAGAATTTACAGTTGATAATAAGGTGATTTTTATGAGTCACCCTCAGACCGTGAGAAAGTTGCACGCTTGACGTACAAGTTCCAATAAGATTCTAAAGATGAGTGTTTTCGTTACTTACGAGTTGGATACAGCTTTCATCAAAAATAATTTATCTCAACATGCTGCACGTATCTTGTTTGAGTTACCATCAGCTGCAACCAATTTGTCACGAAAGCCAGTTCCACCTCCACCCTTGGTTCAGCCATGACGCATCAGTCTAATCACCATCTTGTCCTGATTGAGGATTGTTAATACGGTTCAGTTCTATCCGATCGTGTTTACCTTGTACCTACTACTACATTCATTAGGGATGAATATTTTTAAGTCGGAGAGAATGATGAAGAATTAAACAGTTCAAATTTAGTAGGATTTGTTGATTTTATTTGAATTTAAATTTGAGTAGATTTGATTGAGATTTAAATTTATTTGAATTAAATTTAGGTAGATTTAATTTTATTAATAATTGCATGTATGATGCACGTATTGTAGGCTATATATAGCCATGTGTTGAATTTTAAAAGTAATGATGATTAGATTAAAGTTTTGTTTTCATGTGAAACTTGAGTTGTTTTGGTTTGATCTTATAAATTGAATCGAATCAGGTGGTGAAACCGAGATCCAGCTTGCGTTCCATAATTATATCCTTTCCCCAAATTCTCATTCTTGCCCAATTCCATCAAAATCCCAGCCACAAATTCTAAAATCCGTTCCGTCCCACATCACCATTACTCATTAGACTTATCCAAGAATTCTATTATATTTCCTTCCCAATTGTAATATGAAAAACAAGGAGAAGAATCCTAAACCATTACTCATTCTTACAAGAGGTAGAAGAAAGGCTATTTTAATCAAAAGAAAATGTATTTAGAATCATGTGATATCACATACACAAAATAGAGGGAAAATGTGGATGTGATGAAACTGAAAACATTAGAGGGGTTTTAATGATGTATAATAAAGTAGAAGGAAGTTTTCTAATATTAATAATTAATTTAGGGTTTTCTGAAACTAAGCAAAATACATAAGATGCAGAAAACAACTTACCAACCGATTTAGCTGCAAAATTTCAGCAGCTTGTTTTGTACAATGATCTTCCAACGCCATTTCTCGTCTGATGGCTCCAGCCAAAACCTTCTCCACTGCCTATAGGGGAACAGAGAAGTATTCTTTAGAACTCTGCATCATGTTTATTTAGGACAGGTACCACAAAAGTTAACAAGAAAATAAAATAGTTTAACAATTCAACAAGAAAAAAAAAGGTCAATTGTATATTTTGAGACTTACTTTAGGTATTTGGTTCTTGCATTTATCTGTTGAATGTGATCCATCCATAGGAACTAGCTGTAATTCCCTATCACTATTGACATCGTTATCTTCAAACGGAGGAAGTTTATTCTTGCAATAACTGCATAAATATGTAAATGAATCTCCCAATATCTCGGATTCTCGAGGAAGGGTTTGTAGACCAACATCAACCTTGACAACCGGCATTGAAGGGTTAAGGTCAACGGGTTTGGTTGGGAACCTGAAAGCTGGCCACCTTAGAGACGCACTGTGCTGATGGCTATCAATAATTTGAAGACCACGATGGAGACTTGCTTCTAGGTGTTCAGTTGGTGAGAGAAAATTCTTGCTTGTCTGAACTAGAGGATCCAAATCACTCCTTTTGGATATATCAGCAAAAGACAAACTCAAAACTCCTGAACCAGAGTTTGGATTTACCAATATATTTCCCTGAGACGCTGAAACTGAGGATGATGTCCTTAGACTTTTCCGGCTAGAATTCTCAAACACAGGTGAGATGCTAAAAGTGGGTGATTGGGGAACTGGGGATGTATGATATGGCACGATGGTAAGGCTGGATGGAGAAATGCGGTCCAGAGATCTTGAAGAACTATCAGAGGGACCTGCAAGTGATACATTTGTGGAATCTCTGCTAACTGCAGACTTTTGGCACTCGGAAGATTTTTCTCCATTAGTTTTCTCTTCAATCAGCATATTATCATGTAGGAGAGTAAAGGACTTCCCATTGGTCCCTGAACCATCATCAAGTGATTTCGCATATTCAATGATCATTCCCTCTTGGACTTCATTTGTATGACCACAGTCTTTCACATCAGATTCAGGAGGGACTTCTGTTGCCATTTCCTCTGCTTCAGGGCCATCCAGATTACCTTCCCCACAGTCATTTGGTGAGCTTCACAACTCTTTTCACCAACAGGTATCATCTTAGAGACATGGTCTCTTCTACTATTTACCTCGAAGTCAACAAGACGTGCATCAGTTTCATTTTCATTACTGGCCTTCTCGACATCTTCCTCAACAATTTCCATCTCTTCATCACTGTCATCTTCAGCAACCGGCAAGACTCTAGGACAATTTAGGCTCATTCTTAAAAGGTTTAAGCTTCGACGTGCATTCCATCCTGTTGAATAGCTTCCGTTGCTTTCTGGAGAAGTACCGGTGGATTTCATTCGAAGAAGTTCATCCTATACATGGAATATTTAGATTAGTGATGTCTGGCATAATCTACTGCATCTAATACATTATAAAAGATAGGTCCAAGAATGTACAACAGATAAGTTACCTTCAGTTGACGTATCTGCTCCCTTAAGACATTAACATCATCCTGTGTTACTTCATTTACCACTGCTTTGTTTTTAATGGCTTTCGCTCTATGTGCAAATCTCAAGGTACTGAAGGTTTCGCTCTTACAACTGTTTCATCAGAGACACCCACATTCAAATGGTGATAGAAAGATTTTGTTTTTTTGTTTGTTTGTTTTTTCTTTTTTCTTTTTTTCTTTTTTTTTTTGTGTGTGTGTGTGTGTGTGTGTGTGTGTGTGGGGGGGGGGGGGGGGGGGGGTGGGGGTGGGGGATACATGCATACCTCTGCGATGGTGAAATAGCACATATCATTGCTAACTTTGCATTACCACCAAGAGATTCCTGTAGCAAAAATGTTAGCCTGGAGTCACGGTAGGGAATATGCCTTGGTTTTCCAGACTGAGAAACTTCTGCTAGAATATTAATTAAATTCCTGCAGCTCCCACAGAACTTTCTATCAGCATCTCCACGTGTTTCTTGATGGATGGATAGAGATATTAATTTTATTATGCATTTCCGAATCCATGAAATTAAATGTTAGTGGTTGACGGAAGACAAATGCACGCTTTATTTGGATATTATTTTTTGATTCACAGTATATTCAATTATTAAATATGAAAGATGAGAAAGGCTAGCAGCATACATTATGTAGACGACTGAAGTTAAAAATTCAAGCTCATAGATGATATAACTTATAGGCCTTTAGCTCATAACAATAAATGATGAAACATTATTGTTCACATAACTGAAACATGCTGATCAAGGTTTTGGAGGACACTAGACTATTAAATCAACCATAAACATGAATCAAGTAAGAAAGATACAAGTGATCCAATTGGAGATACAACAAAAGGTAAAACATGCTGATGGAGTTTTCCGAAACATTTCCCTAAATACTGAAAGTAACAAAAATGTGAAAAAATCAACAGTATATGAGTGTTCAACAGAAAAGTAGTTAAACTATAAAAGAGTTTTACGCTGAAATTGCAATCATTCTTTGTAAAATAAAAGGACACCTTAAAGTAAGCATATATTCTGCCAATTACAATTTGGAACCATTGACATTTGAAATTTATATTCAGATTTCAAGAAGTATTAATAGCCCAGTGTCGTTGCTAGATTCATACAAAAGGACAATTTGCAAATTCTAGTTTGTAACATGGTTACCAGACTGTCCAAGGAATTACTAAAATAAACACAAGATTCATATAGTAAAACTCTACAGGAAAAAAAAAATATATATTAGGAGCCAAATCATGTAGCTTTATCTATATTTCAGAGCTATCAGTCAAATATAATGTCTAATTCAGTTATAATTTCTTAAGCAATGAAACTCAGCCCTTTTTCATCAAATATATGTCTAGTTCAATAATAATTTTCAGCTATGGACCTGTAAAATACTCTAATTCTCCAGAAAAATTAAATCATACCCAAGTTGTGAAAGGGATCTGTTGATGTTGCCTGCTTCCTTTAAACGTTCACCTGCTGCGTGTGTCATCTTCTGTCTTTCTGATCCTGCTAGGTCAACTAGGTTGATTCTACTGATCCTTAAATTGCTCAGACCATCAGCTGTGCTCTATACAAGATAATTTCAAAGGTACTTCAGCCGGTTGATGACAGTGTTCACATATGAAATACGAAAGAACCTTTTATAATATCTATGTACAATATATATCTACAAAAATCACATGCAAGAAACTAGATGTCATAAATGTGAATCACTCTAATTAAGATCTCCCGAATAACTTGCACTCACCGAAAAGCAGCATACTTAAATGTTTCAATTGCAAAATGACTAACTCTATCTAAAGCAACAGATTAAACAATTTTTACGACAATTTAAGAATTTGTTAAACAATTTAATATAATTTTTTGCAGCATGAGGCTGTCGAACATGAGTCACAATTCAATTCCAATTATAGACCCCCAAACGGTTTCCATTATAATAGTCGAGATGACAGGGAGTATGTATGTATGTATGAATATGCAACCACGTTTGGGAAAGATTTGATTCAGAAGGCAATGGTTTCCATTCAAATATAATAACATGGAAAGCAAATTGAAGATCCACTCCACTCAAATTGATTTATGTCATCGCCTAAAAATGATAAAATTGGATGATGTTGTGCTCTTGTATAGCCCACACATCAAGTAGCCATAAATGAATTGCCAATTATCATGAGTTGCTTGTATTAATAACGGTCTAGAATGTCTAAACTCCAACAAAAATTGTTTTGCAAAGGTTTTGAAGTGTTTAGATCATGATCTAAGGCTTGGATTCTCAAATTGTGTGCCCCAAACCGTACATCAAACAAGTTGCTATTTTCGACCGTCCATCTTAGGACTAGTTTGATGCATGTGCAAGAAAACATGTGTGTTTGTATGTGTATGTGTGAGCAATAATAATTATGATTTGAAAACATGCACCATGAGTTATTCTTATCAGGAAATGTACTGTATCTATGTTATAAACTAAAGGCACGACCCCGAGTTGGAGGTGTACCTTTTTTCTTTGTATCTCAACATGGTATTAGAGTATTAGGCTTGATATTAGAAAAAAGTTCAAGTTCTATTTTTTCTTTCTTTCTTCTTCGTCTTCTTTTCTTTCATCCCTCCCCCACCTCCCTCTTCTTTATCTTCTTCCCTTCTTCTCTCTCTCTTTTTTTTAATCAATAATAGCACAAATTGTTGTTGACTTTACATACGATTGCTAACTTAACACACACTAGATTTTATCAATAACTGTCCAAAGAAATTGGAAATAATTAGTCAGTTTGCAACTTATTTCTGTAGGTATCAACATTTTCTTCCCAAATCAAAAGATATACTTCATTTATTAATAGAGGTATTGACTGGATGAACATTTCAAGAGATATGTTGTCAGACATAAGTAGTGGTCTAGACTACCTTGGATCGAGATAAAACCACACACGTAAAAACGCAATGTGAGCGAGAACTCTCTGCATTTATACTTGTTGCACCTGTCCTCCTATTGGCTAAACCCTGCAATAATGAATGGGAAAAAAATCAAACCACCTTAATACATATAAAATCATAAATGCAATTTTTTTTTCAAACAACATGTGTTTTTGTAGTCTCAAACAAATAAAGCAAAATTCAGGATCCACACACATCAGAAACTAAAACAGAAAAAACTTGAAAAGTGGGAAAAATCAAAATGCTAGCAATAACAGAAATCATACTTTTAAAAAATTGACATAGTTTTCAATTTTTTAGGCCCATGATGGCTACTGGATGGTTTTCATCCTTAAGTTTAGAGTACAACTAAAAGCATTTTGCCTCTTAAGAGTTTGGGGTTTTTTTTATATATAAGTTTAGGTGTATGTGTTAAGGCTTAGTGGATGGGCAGGCGGGCGGGCGGGCGGGTGGTGGTAATATAAGGGATAGGTGGCTACCAACAATCCTTTTAGAAATAAAGGCTTTCATCTTCTCCTCCTCCCTGCCTTCAACTTCCATTGTTGCCAACGATAGCTATTTTATGGTTCACTCTAGTGGGTGTATATTGATTATGATTTATGATCAGGACTGTTTAAAACAATGTGCCTCTACTTAGTTTCTGCTGATAAAGCTTCCATACCTTCCTCCTGTCCCTTTACTTCCAATTATGCCAAGTCTAGCTACTTTATGGTTCTCCTAATTGATGTATGTCAGGTTATGATCAAGATCGTCTTGGAAACGGTTCGCTATCTGCCTAGTTCCAACTGATTATCATCTACCACAAGTATTGACACCAAAAGTTGAAGGGAAATGCAAGGGAAAGAAAAGAGAGGAAGAAGTGAAGGTGAGAAAAATGAAATTAAAAAAAAAAAAGAACAATGAAGCGTAAGCAAAGGCTTCTCCATTTCCCGCCTGAAATTTAGCTTTAAATGGAGTAACAGGAGATACAAGTAATGAATACGTTCAGTGTCACAAATGTGAACCACCGGCCAAGGCCCATAACATGAGCATAGTTTCATATCAGCGCATAGAAACTCATCACATTATTTGCTTATATACGGCATTTGAGGGTGCATTCTAAGTCTGATGTTTCTTTTTCAGTTCAGAAGTGGGTGAAGGGAGTGCTTGGCAAAAGAATATAATCTTAAAATACTCATACAACAACATCAAAGAAAATTTACACAAATAAGAAGCCACAAATATATCAGTTTTGAATTGAACTTTCTGTATTTACGTATTTTCCTGAATCTACGCTCGAGAAGGTTCAAGCGGTCTTCATTACAAGGTATGCTTTCCTATGTGTATTTCTTCTATTTAACTTCTATTCCAAAAGATAACCAATAGAACATTGAATGTCAGAAAAGAACCATCTAAGATGAAATTGTAAGCAAGCAACTGAACCTGAGTTATTTAACCAAAATAAACAATCTACTATTCAACACCCTGTCCTCTTGTTGCATGTAGACAAGTATTATTTGATGTTTAATATAAATGCTTGTCAGCTATTTGTACATGAGTAATCAAGTTCTATGGAAGTAATTCAGCAATTATATACATATATGAACCATGAGGAATAATCCAAGATACATAAAACTATGATAAATCCGAAAATACTATTCCAATTTACATGCCTTATCCAATAGTTTGACAACATCCTTCATGGTACACACACTTTCCTCTGTCAGATAATCGACATATATGCCAGTTTTGACATCTTCTCTAATCTGCAGACATAAGCCTCCAGGTTATAATAAGAGAAAAAGCACGCTCACAAGTACAAAACAGCAAAGTGCAAACTAGATTTAACCTGAAGGTTTCCTTGTGTAGGATCCAACAGGTCAGTAATTTGCTCGTTATAGATCTGTAAAATAATAAAAAAGACAAATTAATAAAACAAACACAGTATTTAAGCAAACAATGCACAGGAATTTAGAGGCGGTAAGCACACTTGCCTCGAGAAATGAACAGCGACACTGGTAAGATAGCTGTTTGTCTGAATGCTTAGATTGCTCCTAGAAAAAAAGAAAATAAAGCAGTTCAATGATAGAAAATGGAGAAGAAACACCGTAAAGAGCAACAAATGAAAGAGCAATCTCACTTCTTGTATGCGGGAAAAGAGCCTCTCAAATACACGGGGTGTTAATCCTCGTTCTTCCTTCAATGAGTCCTTTGCTGACAGCGCACTTGGAGGTCCCCACATTGTGTATGTCTTCCCACTTCCAGTCTTTTCAATGAATTTAGCCAGTGGGAACAAATTAATCTTCTTATGAAAGAATTAAATCAAAATCAAAGGATCCACTTTAACACGTGGATGTAAAATTTACCTGTCCATAGGCGAATATTGAGCTATTAAACCCAGCCAAGCAATTCTCCACTAAAGGAAGCCCAACAAGTTGGAATATGTCTTGCTGATTGAAACACAAGAAAGGCAGGTCAGCTTCCATAGGCAAAAATATGTAACTTTTCTTGAAACTCCAGCAAAATTAAAAATTTTCACCTGAGTGGAACTTGCATCAGCAACCGAGTCAAATGTGAACGTGTGGTCAAGGATAGAAACAGAATTAGGGGAAATCTTCTGCACAATCTGATCGCTCTCTTCCTCTTCCTTGTTTAGAGGCCTCATTCTCACAACCACCTAAATCAAATAAAAATATTCGAAAGAAATACCGAAGTCACAACACCCCTTCAACTAGGTTTTAAAATTTGAAATTTGCAGAAAGAGTAAACGATGAATCAATTCACGCCCAACTCCCAATTTAAGCAATACCTGGACGCCTGAATCCAGTGGAATCGATGCCGGAGATCCGCCCTCAGTTAGGGTTTCCAAACTGAGCTTCCTCTTGAGAGAATTTCCGCTGTGATTCGACGGAGGCCTCGGGGGCAGAGGGCTTCTGCTCTTGATCCCTAAGGGCTTGGATCGGAGGTGAGAAGAATTGGGATCGGACGCCATAGAGTTGGGATCAAGGTTCTCCTTCGTCAATCGGTGAGTTTTCTGCTTCTGAGATGAGGAGGAGGGGGTTAGGGCTAGGGTTTCTTTCCGCTGCTGAGTGATGGCCTTCATCTTGGAGCGATGAAAACCCTAAGGAGGGGAGGGGGGCGAGAGAGAGAGAGAGAGAGAGAGAGAGAGAGAGTGCCGTTTGTGTGTGAGAAT